>MU279374.1:281782-555555 GCA_022385695.1 Xylaria arbuscula
ACCCAACCCCCCCCCCCCCCCCCCCCCCCCACCACCCCCCCCCCCCCCCCCCCCCCCCCCCGCGGGGGGGGGGGGGGGGGAGGGGGGAGATGAAAAGCACTTGCTGAAGAAACAAGAAGCGACCTTCTCCTTCTTCTTTTTCTTCGGAGGATTCTTAGAAGCAGCAGCAGCAGCAGCCCGTTTCGCTGCATGTTTGGCCTCTACAATCTTCTTGTCTCGCGCCTTTTTCGCAGCCAAGTCGAGCTTCGTCTGCTCTTCGATGCCGGCTTTGCGGGATGGCCAGTCCCTCCTTGCTTCTTCTTCTGCAAATTCCATTCGCTGCTCGATCATCACGAGCGTGTCGTCTGCGTCGTCGTCAAATGGTGGTGCGCCCCGGTCCGCCCACCGCGTCTTCTGCGGGTATCCCTCGAAGTCTACGTAGACTTCTTTGGGGCGTGGTGCGAGAGTAAGTTTGCGGGCAGGTCGGTAGTCCGGCTGGAGGGCCTGGATGTTATATGTCAATTTTGGGGGGGGTAGAGAAGACAAAACGCGAATTGAGCTTTGGTGCCTCTGGGCTTGAAGTCACTGCAACATTCGAAGTTAGTCAAACTCCTTATCCCACCCACCCCAAAAGAGCAAAGCTACTGTTTCGAGTCACCCATTTTTAGAGAGCCCACAGCAGCTCAATAGGAGCAGCCTATGTTTATTCATGCCCTTATTCATGTGCTTATTGATGTGCTTATTTATGTGCTTATGGGAGGAGTTACTTACAATTGAGCGCGATCGGTGGTTCAGCTGGCGTCGGCCGTGGGGTTGAAGGCGGCAACCTGCTAGATATGGATTTGGCCGCCACCATCGGTCGAGAGTTGGTTGGAGGGGGTGGTGGTATAGGTGGTACAGGTGGAACTGGCGAGATGGCAGCTGACGGCACGGCTATTCTTGCGGACGCGGCTCCGAATACGGGAGCATCGAATCTGAACATCGCGGGCTCGGCGAGCGAGACAGACGCATCTGTAGATGCCGTTACAGATGCAATCGGACCAGAGCCGGAGTACTGATTTGCAGCACTCGGCTCGCGACGGTCCTCCATGATAGCGTCGTCTGCATTGTGAACAGAAGGATTAGAGATGTTTGAGTCTGTAGTGACAGTAGTAGGCAGGGGCGCAAACAAGGTCTGCATTGAGCCGTGTACGCTTCCGATTTCACTCATTTCTTCGTCGACTGCTGAGTCACACGGTGCCACCTCGGGGGTCGGTGGTAGTGAGCTTAGTAATGGTGACATGTCGAACAAATCTGTGTTCTCGTCCATGTCCTCGTCGATAGGCATTGACGGTGCGGTATGTAGGTCTAGTAGAAGTTGTTGGCCCATGACACAGCGAAAGGAGTAGGTTCAGGGGTAAATTCAGTCTCACCAGTGTCTCTCGACGCATCGGCGTCACTCATTTGTTCGTCCTCATCGTTAGCCTCAGAACTCACCACAGTTTCGAACGTATACACAGGCGGTAAATCCGCTACAGTCGTCATGGGTACATCTGGAGGAGCGCTCATTGCTACCTCGGGACATTCGAAGGGAGGAACGGGTTCTACATCAATCATCACGACATTATCGGACTCGTTAGCTATAGGAGTAACGTCTTGAGCGACGTTCTGCATCTGTTCGCCAATAGTCGGAACGAACAAGTTATGGAATAGGGAGAAATCTTCGCTGAACGGGATGGTAGATGCAAAGGTTTTGAGAGAATTATCAGCTTCTGTTTCGGTGGTTATATCGTTGAAGCTGGGGAATTCAGTGTAATCGGCGGAGAGTGTTTCGCGCCAAAGTCGCTCTAACTCCTCGCTGGTGAGTCTAAATTCGTCGCCGAGACCAAGATCTCGTTCTAGCCCGAGGCTTTGGAGGAATTGGTCAGGGTCAAATGTGGGCTCGGCTTCCTCACTTTGAGTATTGATGAGATTATCGGCGAGTGATACAATTGGGTTCTCATCGACATTCTCAATATCGACATTCTCAATATCGACTTCCATTTCGTCATCTTCAGACGCAACAACAGGAACGTTTGGGTGACTAGTCGCCAAATAGTCAAATACAAGAGGAGCGAATAAACCACTAGGCTGTGTCTCAATAACCGGAGCTGTGGGTGAAACGGAGTCATTCTTAGCTGCAACTTCAGATGACTCAAGTTTCACTGCATGGTCAGGTACAACAACCGGAGCAGATATTGGCTCGGGTATCAGTTCATGTGGTGCGAGAGCCGGAGCCAGGGCGGGCGCAGAAGAGATATCAAGAGACGCAGCTACCGATGAAGAGGCAGGTCGGGAATCGGGCACAAGACATGGTAGTACCGGGTTCGGTTCAATGATAGCCGACGATGAAGAAACAGTTGATTCCGGAAGTGCCACAGGAGAAGCAGGAGAAGATTTGAGTGCGGAACGGACATACTTCTTGGGCTTGGCCTTCGGCTTCGCAAGAAGAGGTACAGGGTCGAGCTTCGCAGGAAGAGGTACAGGGCCGAACTTCACAGATTTATCTGGCTTAATAGGTAAAGTTGGAGGTGAGATAGGGTGTGATAGGACCGGGACGGAGACCTTGGGCGCTGATTTGAGAATTGTCGGACCTTGCATCTGGTTTTGAAGCCGAGCCAGTTCATATTCGCTGAGCGATGGTAGTTTATCATCATGCGGTCGCACCCTCATGATGGCGTTACCAGTGACGATATATTTGGTATAAATTGAGCTCCCCGAACACTGCGAACAGATGGTCTCGTCGCGCCGGCCCTCCTCGCATTGTGTTCCTGTACTGGTTCGACTTGGAGGAGTTTCCTGGGTGTTGCTATCTATCATTGCAGACTTCTGGATTTCAACCGGCGATATATCGGCCGTAGTGATTATACCGGAGAGAGAGAGAGTTGGTGGTGCCGGTGGCGGTGGCGGTGCTGATATGTGAGAGAGAGGAGGGCATGGTGTAATTGACTCTATGGTCTTAATGGCGAAGAGGCACCAACATCTGAATCCTTGTTTGATGTTATTGTATAACACCGCGGAGACTGTCAGCCAGACAACTTGGTAAGCGCGCCACAGTTGTGGCCATAGGGCGACAACTGCTGCAAGGGAGAGATATGCGGCACATTTGACATGGTCATCAGCCATGTAGATGTAAGGGAGCCAAGCTGCCAGCAGCATGGATCTGTGTTTGTCGCCGGTGATCAAATATACTATCTCCAGGGAGAGGATATGCGCATCAAATTTGAATTCTTGCGGATCGGGAAGAGATTCCAACTGCTTCGACACAGTTGCGGTCCAGATGAACAGGACGAAGTCAACCGAGGGCTTGCCGGGTCGAACGCCGCCGAAAAGCAAGCACAAAAACATGCCAATGGCAAAAACGCTGGAATCTGGTGTGTACAGCATGTTGATCATCAACCTGAAGATGGGAGTCAGTGGCAATCGATAAACACATTTGACAGGCATTTCAATATATGACTGAGGAAAACACATTTGTGGATTCTGTGCGACAACCACCTACACCGCAGATGAGAGGAGATACGGTTGATAGGAATTGATAGGTATGTTCCCGTGAATGCAGCTGTTGAAGGGTACTTGTGTGTAAGGAAGAGAAGAGGGGTATCACGAGAAGTGCTGAGGAGGAGTGAGTCACTCGCAGATGCGCTTACCAGGTGATGATGGCCTTGACGGCCAGACGGAGGGAAAACATCTTCAAGAACTTCCTAATATCAACAGGGGGGAGGACAACAACAACGATGACGATGACGATGGTCTTCAGTAAGTTGTGGTTTGGTTGTGGTGATGGTTAGTCAAACGAACAGGCTGAAAAAATGCAAGATGTTGAGGAGAAGAAACAGTTTGAGGAAAGGTCCAAGAGAAACCAGTTGTTGTAGGTGTGCGTGAAAGTAGGGTAAAAATCGAGGGGTCGGGTGGTCTCGATAATAGAAGTGTTAAGGTGGCGCGATTGAGAGTGTTTGCTCGCCAGGAAGAAGGCGGCTATCCTATTGTTCAATCGACAATGGCACGTGAGGAATGGTGCTACACGAGAAAGGTACACAAGTACTTGAGTGTCGGCAGTGAATAGGTAGTTGTATGTACCTACGTATATCATGCAACCTACATATGATGCCTTATGCCATGGAACGTATTTACACTATTAACTAGCTAAGTAGCAGGTTACGGCCAAAAAGGGGGTACAATTCAGAAATACGGTTTTCTTTTCTTACAGCAGATATTCTTGCTTTCATGACTACTTCTATCACAACTCGAAGTCAAAGCTATGATATATTATTGAGCGAGCGTAGAAACCGAAGTTTTGAAGTTACGCAACAATCGCGGGGGATAAAATGGTACTGAGTAGGTAGTTTGGACTAGGCAAGGACAAGTCAAACTGAATATGATAACGTCCCCGAAAATCTGTCTACGCTTTCATAAATACGGCTGTGGGACGAATAAGCTACTGACGTTAAAGTATTTGAGCCAATAAACGTAAGCGTCCAATGATAAATAAAGTCGACGTTTCGACAGTAACGTTGAATCATTAAGATGCTATGCAAACACTCTTAAAACTTAAGAATATCAAAGTCAATGAGTTGTTTCTTAATATATTAACTGAATATCCCAAGAGAACATTGTATCGTGCACAAATTATTCATAAGTTTCCAGGCCATGGCTTGCCCTTGGGCCTGAAGTCGTGCGGCACAGCTCTGCTAAAGCTATCCCTGATTATTCAGACGTTACGTGTGCACGTGACACCGCGTTTCAAGGCTATTTTATCGACATCCCTTGCTTCGATGAGACAGGCACAGCGCTATCTTGGACCAATTAGGAGAGTTAGCATTATAATGTCTATTTCTATCATGTAAGCAATATTGCCACGGCCGGATCCGGATCCGAATGTAGATGACATATTATTAGCGTATTGTGTAGCCTATATTTGCTAGTTTCTTTGAGTACGATAAGAACAGCCAATGTTTTCCGTAGGCATGCCCTTTGGTCAAATCGAGAAAACACGTTTCGTTAATAACTACTCTCTAGAAATTGAAATCTGAGGGAGATTACCTTGAGGAACGTGCAATTGAATGAATCGATTCTCTTACAAGTCATTATCAGTCTCGATAATTAATGTACAGTTTTTGACGCGATCTAACGGCAGATTTCTTACCTGGATCTCAGCTAGACGTGGTACTTAATGTGACAATATTGATTTCAGAACGTTACAGGAACTTTTATAAGAACTTAATTCTAATGTTTAAGTACACAGTCAAGGGTATTACTTATCATGTTAGTATTTGTTGGTAAATATGGTGTACCTACTTGAACAGGTTATGACCAGATAGTTGGATTAGATAGTCCCCAAGCATGCAGGTTATGCAAGCAGGAGTATTTTAAGAATAGGATGAAACAAAGCCGTTCCAAGAAGTTTGTATCGAAATTGCTTAGAATACCCTTATACGGACCTGGTTATTATACTTGATATTGAATATCTCCAAGAATCAGTCTTTTGACTAACCCCGATTCGGCGGTGCATATATCTAGAGGCACTGTAGAGCAAATGGTAGGCTCGAATACCAACGATGCGAGTATCATAGGTGCGATTACGGCAACCGATAGAACCGCAAACCTCCTAGGAGTATGAATATATATAAAATCGCTATTTTAATAGCTCCAATGCTGAGACGATGCCGGTGTTAAGTTCAAGCTCCTTGCCAACAATGTAATCGAACGTCGAAAGCGAATATATTATTTGAGTAAATAAACTAAACTTAGAAATCAATGTCGTATGGTGACAATCATTATTTCAGCGTCTTGACATATGCCAGATATAAACAGACTAAAAATCCATGAGGAAATGTTAGACTCCTATGGTCGTTTGGGCGTTTGCCTCACTGTGGAATAGCCTGCAGATACCTGAAGAGATGCTAGCATATCAGCATCGGACCTCAGAGTTTTCTTCTTCTTCCCTCTTACAGACTACTGCTCAACCGAACTCTAACGGGTTAAGTTGACCACTTCTTACTCAATCAAGACATTACCTCAGGAGAGAGGTGATTGAAAACTGGAATTGCTTGAGACTATCTCCTATCTGTCCCATTCAAACAATGCCATGTATGATATCTCTTAGAGGGGTAGAAGTAGGAAGCAATACAAGAAGAGCAAGACATAGAAGAGTATATAATCTTCTCTTAATCTCAATTGGAAACCAATCTGGTCTTGGCCTATCCTATCCCCATCCCATCCTGAGCGAGTGAGTGCTACACTAGGCGAATTACTCGCGGCCCTAGAGTTTTGAAAATCCTCTCATACTGACCATCAAGATCAAGCGTCGTCCAAGCCTCCCCTCGCCCCTCATCCGATGCTTTAATCATCTTGTCCAGCTGGGCTTGAGTCGGCTCAAAACGGCAGTTGAACTCGTCGCTGATACATCGCGCTTCGTTCTCCATCATCCCGTGCACGTACGCATCTCCAAGCAGTTCAAAGTATGGCTCAGGTGTCGTCAACTTTCCTGAGTTTTTACCAGGTATTTTGGCTTGTTTACCGCTGGCTGCTGGTGGTGATGATTGTGGAAGACGACGCAGAACTACGGCCAGTTCATATGACTGTACGATGGCTATCTCGTCGCCGACCTGGACGGTTCTGGGGACCAAGCAGAAATACCCGTACTTGGTTACTGCGAAACGGAACGTTTTCATGGCACCAGAGGACTCGAATGCGGGATTCATCGCTGGGATATTAGAATTTGCATCCCAGTATCCTGGGCACTACATAATCAGATATTAGTAATTAGTGACAACTCAGGTGTAGAGAGCCCGGTATGCTCCTTAGTTACACCTACACCTTGCTCGTACCATTTGAAACACTCCCCCCAATTATCCTTGATATACTGAGGACGCACCAGTTCTTGCTGGGCATCGCACGCCATAATAAGCGTAAGCTTATACGCGTCCAACATAGCATCGCCATTAATATACCCCGGTGTTTGCAAGGTGCTAACATAGTCAATATCCTTCCTAACACCCTCGACAATCAATGCAATATTCTCTTCAAGCGTCCCCACCTCAGTATCAACGAAACTTCCCACATATATGATCTCGTCGGACATCAGGCACCGAAGTGAAGCATAGCTCTGGAGCAACCACTTCTTCGAGCCTCTGTAATCTTTCAACTCGTCTGATAATGGCAATTCCCGTCTCATACCCTTGGAAAGCTGACTCACTTTGCTGCTTGATCCTTTTTGGGGTGTAATGAATGCGGCGGTACTGTTTCCTCCAGCTTTCCAGAGTGTCGGGGTGGCTAGCATGTAGGTGCTTTCTTCTTTGTATCGGTAGTCCGGGGCCCAGGAGGGGAGCGAGGTGCTGGGCTCTTGTCGGACTCGCCCTGCGTTCTTCAAGAAGCGGAGCGTATCGGCATCGAGGAAACGCCGGGCTACATCAGCATACTAGATTTAATTTTGTTAGACGTAGAACCAGTCTCTCTTCAGGGTCTATAGAAGGTGTTGTGTAGCGTGATTCGACAAAAACTGTTTTCGAGGCTTTTCAACTTGAGCTTCATTTGGGCAAGACATACCAGAATTTGCCACGGTATCCGGTAGTCGACCTCGAACCATTGATTTGAATCACCTATCATGTTTCCCATGGCGTAAATCCTATCTCGAGCATCCGTCGCCTCGTAGCGAGAAACACTGTCAACCAATCCCTCGAAGCCTAATACCGTATTGGTAGGTCCGTATGTGTCTTGATAATAAACGTGTCGAGCTTTCTGGATTATCCTGACTGCTTGTATATTGTTGATTGTTCGGCTTAGTTGCGGATGAATGTATTCGGGCCATGTTTCCGTATACCTTGGACACATAATCCACTATTGCGTAATAAGCTATCAGTTTGACTCGAAAGTAACTGAGAAAAAAACTTATTCGAGGGAGGCATGTTTATGCAGTGTAGATAGACATTAATTTCATTATATGCCCGAGCCATAATGTGTGAAAGTGGAACTTAACTCAGGAGGTCAGGAGAACCTACAGCCAAGGCGAAGATATTATCCCAATCCACAGCATCCGGACCACAAATCACCCGCAAACTCTTGCTCAGCGAAGCCTCCTGCTGGATCCAGACACGCGAGAACCAGGGGCGATTAAGGAAGCCCACAATAGCCACGGCGAGATCCTTGATTTGCTTCGTATCCAGGGAAGCATCGAATGAAGTGTCAAAGAAATACGACTTCTCAACAAACCTCGACAATATCGCTCCGTATCCACACTCAGAGAACTCTCCCACGGGTTTCCTAGCATCGAGCGTCGCCGCGTACCTCATCGCCGCAGAGCTGTGCGCATCCGACCGTCCCATCCAGATCAAAGTTGCGCGCGCGCCGCGATAGATATGATGCATGATAGCGACCTGTGCCGCACGCTCGTCGAGACTGCACTGGTTGATGCATACGGCGTCGATCCAGACCCTGAGAGGCTCATTAGCTTTTCGCAGATCCAGCATCATATAGAACGCATTTCTCTGGACCCAGAGTTGGGAATCGCCGCAGTCGATTAATTCTGGGTTCTCTGGGGAGCCCCATGTGTAAGATGTGGCGTCGTAGCTTTCTTGGGCTTCTTCTATGGTTGTTGGGATTAGTTCTGTTTTGAGGGGCTCTGAGGCTCTCCCTGGGTGAATGTGGAGGAGTCGGAGGGGTAGATCGCCCTTGAGAGGTTGGTATAAAGAGGATGCGATTTTTGCGTTCCATTGGTCCATTTCGGAAACCTTTAGCGTTTAGATTTCTTTCGAATGCAGTTTCCTTGATGACAAGTTGAGTTTAATGGACTAGACGTAGCTTGTGTTGAATCCGGCAAACGGAGGATTTGCTCTTCTCCGCTTTCGACATGGGGCTTATGGTCACTAAGATCATAGGACTTGATCGCATGAGTACAGACTTGCTAATGCTTGAATAACGCCTTAATCTAGCGGTAAGATTCTCAACAACTATGTTTTTTGCGTCATAAAAGCTACAAATTTTTTCGTTCCAAGTTTCTCACTATTAACTATCACCCCATGAATTCATCGTGTTTAGTGGTTAGCGATTGTAAAGGCCTGGCGCCCGTTCAGGATAGTAACAGGGATGTTGTGATATACTACCAAGACAGTAACTGCCTATCGGTGTTACACCACCGTCTCTGTCTTCGATAACAGTACACATACAGAGTAGAAATTACTCGTGCCATTCACGGAGAGCTTGCAACACTTTGAGAGTAGATATAAAATCGGCAACCCATCCATTAGTTTCCTTCTTGTAGCTGAAGTTCACGGGTATGTGGTTGTGCACACATGACGAGAAGCAACACGGGTAAATACTCCTTATATGAGAACTAGTAAAAGAAATAGGAGGGAGAGAATAAAATAAAAATAACTATCAACCGACGAGAGAATCGAACCTCCGGTACCTAACGATGCGGAGCAAGTATATAAACGCTGTTGTGAACGCTATGTGTGAACAAATGCTTTTCGCTAGGCCGCACCAACACGGCCGTTGGCACCAGTATTTTACATACCTAGCTATAAGAGTATACCTGAATATATACTTTATTGCTAGTTGATGCAAAAAGCATGTGTAAGCAGCGTAGTTCCAGTGAATTAAAGTTTATATACCTGTATTAACCTTTCTTTGTAAGGGCTAATTATAGTTATGATTACAAATAAGGCTATATATAAATGCTATGACAGAGAGTGGAGGGTGGATAGGCTTGAAGGCATATATGGTTATATTATCATTATAAGGTTCGAAACATTCTCTTATTCTTTCCCTACTATGTTCACCTGTCGTACAAGTTGTTCTGCGGAACCAGTGACACGGCGCATATATATCATCAGAACCCATTGAAGGAATAGCCTAACTTAGCATAGCTTCTAGCTAATACATTGACCTATGTATTGAAGGCTGTATGTTGATAATCATTTGCGCTCACAGGTAGTGTGAAATTTAGACTTATGATAGCAAGGCTTTTCGCAGTGAGATTTGCTGTTGTGGAAGTCACGGCGGGATCGTAGTAATCAGACCCTAAGTGTTATTCGCAAGCAGATGAATATACTTTTGAGAACGCATCTCTTAGTCAAGGTCAGGGGATTGACTGAATTCACCGAGTGGATACGACATGATTCCTGTGAACCGCTGTCTATTTGTGTTGTACTAAAGACTCACATGTGTCACGCGCAGCGAATGTCGTGGGATCAAATTCTGGGTGATATTTGCGAACATCTCGGATGAGGCCATCCAGCCTCAATTAGTATGAGACAAGCTTGTAACCGATAAGAATGCGAGTTGCCGAGTCCCTGTTCTTTGAGTACCTGTGGTATATCGGATATCAAAGCTTTTCATACAATATATGCTCTACTAAGCCCCATCTTATCACTTAAATTCATGTACACACTTAGTATGTATTGATTAATGTTACAAATAACTCATTAGCATAAGGAGAGCGATCTCATTCCATCTCGTCTTCTAACTGTCTAAGTAGGTAAATTGAGCCTTTTTAACTTTTATATACCACCCAGCCAAGACCTCAACTATCTTAAATCATTCAGCATATCCTTAAGCGTAACCCACCTAGAATCGCCCTCCCAAGACTCCTTAGCCTTCCCCATCACACTCCTCACAGCACTCCTTGCCTTGCCCTTCCATTTGCTCCCAATACTATCCAGGCGCGACCCATAGTTCTCATACGCCGCGACGAGATCCGAGGTCCTCTGCACCACGACATCCCACTCATCAGAATTCGTCAGCCAGTTCCCTTCCTGACTCACACCGCCCGAGGCCGACAACGCGCTTCCGAATCCACCGATGGCGGCGCGCCACGCTTTCTCCGCGGCGTCCAGCGCACCCGCGAAGTCGCGTCGCCATGCTCGTAGCCGGGATATGAGATCCCAAGAGGCTGAGTTAGACGTGATGAGTGGTGCGATCTCTTGCTCGAACAGTGCTATGACCTTGTGCTCTAGTGAGCCGCGTGCCGGCTCGTATGTCTGATTCTCTCCGGCATGGGCTGCCACGGGAGTCTTCGTCACTTCTCTAACCACTAGAGTGAGGACGTCGTTATCGAGCGCATCCTCCGTCTTGCGGATACGGATTACATTCCTCACACCGAGGATGATATCATCGAAAGCAGGATTAGGCTTGAGACTGGCCGCGAGGGTGATCACATTGTCCCATATCCTCCAATTTGAATCAGAGACGGTAGCCCCGCGTTTGAAGGCTGTTAATGAATCCCGAAGTAGTTGTGAGGCGGAACGTCCTAGCTCAGCAGCCCGTTTTGTACTGACCATATCGTCTACGTCGTGAACCTCGTCAGTCTTCAGCTTCTGTTTTCTCGTCTTGGCCTCGGCCATCACTTCGCGATACCAGCTGAGAAAGGCGGTGCCCAAATTACTCCAAGTCCGGGCATCCTCGCCCCCGGCCTTGTCATTCGCTGTTGCGATTGACCTTTGGAAGGCCTCTGCGGCCTCGGGGAAATTTCCAAGACGAAGCTCGATATCTCCCAAGCGGCTCCATAGTTCAGGGCTCAATCTATTGACACCAACAGCTAACTTATAGGCTTTGCGTGCTTTATCCCACTCTTGCCTCTGAAGATAAAGCTCACCCAGTGATTTTTGTGCTCGTGCGAAGCGTCGGTTTGATATTTCCCATGCCCTTATGTAATTGTTTGCATCGTTCTCCAGGTCACCCAAAATACAGAACAGACGAGGCGCGTTAGAAGGAGGAGGAGATCGTTCTGGGCCATCGAAATCGCTGGGCTTGATTGAATCAATATCAATCTTGTCTTCGGAGTCGACATCTTCAAGCGATCCTGTCGAGGCTGTTGTCACGTATGAAGCTCGTTTAAATAGCCTCCATCTCACAATGGCACGAGCTTTCAGCTCTCCTCCAGCACCACGACCACTTGAATCTGAATCATCCGAGGCGGCGGCACTGGCAAGGCAGAGAGCAACTTCTGGCCAGAGTCGCAGGCGTTTAAATATTTCTAATGCAGAAACAAGGGACCCAACAGACGTCCATGCATATGCGAGCTCCGATTCCAGATGCCAGCGTGGCGGTGATGCTAACGCATTCACATACCGCAGCCGTTCCTCTGGTGCTGCTTGTTCGGAGGGTTTGGCGGCTGGTAAGAATGATTTAGGTTTATTGTTATCTATCTCAGTCGTTGATTCGCGCTCAGACGTAACTTGAATTGAGGGTACATCTGGAGCAGAATCTTGTTCAGGTATTGGTGCTGGAGAGACGTGTTGGGTATCTACGATGACCTGGTCTGCCACAGCCTGCATCTGTAAAACACCTCTCTCAACTGTCCGACTCCTGTTCAGCTCGATGCGCGACCTCACGAGGAGGGCTTGGGTGTATATTTGCCAATTAACTGATTTGTCGTCGATGACTCTCACTGCATATGGAAGTATTTCCTCTAATGTGAGAGAGTCAGATGGTTGGAACGTGTCTTTGAGCGTAGCCTCGGTAAGCAATATGATCTGGTCTACTGGTTGCAGCTTTGGCTGATCATCCGGTTTGACTTTTTGAAGCTGAAGAGGAAGTGAAGAGCCTGAGTCAGGGGACGCATCAGTGTTGAACTGGATATGTTCTAATAGCGTGTCATCGTTTAATGGGAGGGCCGATGGAGTGGCATCTTTGGCCTCGGCTGCGCCGGCAGATCCAGATGATAATTGTAGACTTTTTGCGAGGACTACTAATTGACTGAAACTCTCCTCTTGGAATCGTGTCCGCTTTCCCAGTGCACCAGAAAGAGCATAAGTGAAACCACTAATTCTAGTAGCATGCTGGAGCGCCTGGCGAGCTTTGGTGTCGTTCCCGAGCAAAATTTGGCAGTTGGCTTCCTCTAACCGGAACAAGACTCGGGATTCACGAGGCCAGGGTGAGTCTCTATCGACAGCGAACAGAGCAGCCTCAGAGTCCGTTAAACTTGTCTGAATTAACTCTTCTAGGGTAGATACATCGGTCCAGCGACCACTCTTGGTGTAAAGGGAGCCGGGTCCTAGTGAAGGTTGAGTGAGAAGTTTATAGTGCCAAAGATGAACTCGCAGTCTTATCCAAGCCAGATGCCTTGCGACCGGATTGGGTTGACCACTAGGTAAGATGCTTCCTGTGACCAGCAAGAAGCGTGCCAGGCAGAAGAGCTCTATGTAAGGAATATGCGGATAAGGAGAAACACCATCGGTTTCAAGAGACTGCTGACAAAGCAAGCGGAAGCTGTCTATCGTAGACTCAGAATCATGCCCATTCGATCTCGAGAGGGCTTCGAGAAAGACAGCCTCATTTGCATGGGGTGCATCGAGAACGGGCCCCGTGACATTGGCTTGCAGGAAAGCAGCCAGGGACACAATGGCCAGCCTGACAGCTGCCTCGGCTAGCTGTGGCGTCGACGCTGGGGGCGAAGGGTCGGACTGGCGGCTATCAGATGACGCCCACCTGCGCTGTGAGATATTCTGGGCGAAGTAATCTACCAGCTCTATCGACACCGGCTCTCTGAACAGCTGGTTGAGACTCGTCCCCGAAGCTGTCTTTTCGATAGCCAGGATGGTGCCGGGGGAAAGTATTCCAGCAAGCTCGGATGGGCTCAAAGTGTTGTTCTCATCCGAAAGTAGGGATGGCGATGTAGATGCCATATTGACTGCGTCGATTTCTCTGTTGCTTTCTTGTTGCTTAAGGTTGTGTGGATTACCTCCTCTTCATCGATTCGTCCAGTTAGTTTCATCCACAATGAAACGAAGTACAAGTCAAGGACTGTAGTTAGGCATTGTGACTGTCGGTAAGCTATACGAGGAAAAGTACACAAATGGCTGCAAATACGATTAGTTTTATAGGTAAGTATCGCGCCATCAGTAACATGTAAATACCTTCCGTCGCAAAGAAAATTAATTGCATATGACATGGTGGGGGAGGGGCAATCGAGGGGCAGCCGGCACTGGCAGCTCGAGTGCCAACAGGTGGCAGTCACACTCACTTACACTTAGGCAATAGTAGGTACTTACTGGGCTGCATCACTGTGTAATAGGTATCCATCTAGTAGGTAAGTGAAAAGAGGGACGTAAGAGGGGATGATGGACCGATGATTACATATACTTTCGCTTTACACAGGATACTCCAGGATTTCACACAAACTTCCGTTCTCCAGTAATGACTGTATTTTAATCGCTAGCTAAGTAGTCCAGTAGACTGACAGAGCGCTGATGAAGAGCTGCTATTGTAATGCTATCGCGCCTATGCATGACAGAGTAGTTTCAGTTTTTCTGACTCCCATGGTTCTTAAGCTCAACTTCACCTCAGCCTCAGACTAGCTCACTCAACACACACTATTCTTCTCAGACTTCCAAACACAATACCATTCAGCTTCTTTGAGGTACATGCACAGCGCCGCCAATTAGGAACACTTGTGAAACGTACACGTGTACACTTGACAGAGATTTCACGCCAGTCGACTGCGTCCTATACCATCGCTCATACAGCTTATGACAGACTAGGCTGAGTGGTCGTAATTCAAGCATTGGGCCACCGTCCCTTCAGTTCTTTCCCTATTTCTTTCCCTTTTTACGAGACGGGACCACCTTGAATGCAGCACCTTGGATGGAACCTGTGTCGCTGGTATTGTCTTTGTGACTGCTCTTCTTGGCCACCTCGCTCCAGCCACCCGCGCCGGTAGATTGAGCATCCACTGACGAGCTGTTAGCCGGCTGCTTCTCTACAACACCCTTCTCCGCAAGCTTCTTGCGCCGAATAAATTCCTGGGCAAAGTGATTGCCGTCCATTGTCTTCGAGTTGGCGTAAATAGCGTCCGAGATAATGTCAGGAATCGGAGGAAATGCCATCAAAGTTGACGCAAAGGTATCGACTGCAAAATATAGGTCAGCATGTATATGCCAGAAAAAGGGTCGTTTGCATTATCTGACTTACTGTCCGTAACACCGGTGATGCCTCGAGACAACTGAGTATGCAACCACTTGTTGAACTCATCCATGGCCTCCGTTCGACCACTGCCCACTGTCGAGGTCGTGCCCTTAGGCGCTGGGCGAGGCGAGGGGGCCGGGGCGCCTGATGTAGGTTTGAGGACGCTCGTGGAACTGGCTGAACGAACTTGTGAGGCAGGTCCAGTGGGGGGCGCTTTGATCTTGCCATTCGCTCCCACTGTAGCCCAACCTGGACCGGCTGCCGCAGGGGTTGCGTTATTTCCACTGGGTGTGCTAGCCGCGCTGGGAACATTAGTCTTACTAGCCAAGTCGGCATAGCGTTTACCCCCGGACGAGGACAGTCCACTTTGTACAGCGATATCCCGGGCCTTTTGTTTGCGCGCCTCCTCCTCACGCTGTATATCCGCCAACGTCTTTTTCTTATCTAATGATACGTTCGCCGTCGATGCCGCCGGCGCACTTCCCTTTCCTGCTACGGGTTTGATCCAAGGGCTGCTCACCGGCCCTGTGCTGACGGGAGATGCCGTGCCCCAAGTGCTTGATGTTGGAAGACCAGGTGCAGCAGCAACAGTTCTCTCCCGCTCGCGAGCCGCTTCTTGTTCCAACAGGACACGTCGTGCCAGAGCTGCTACTTCCTCTGCTTTGGCAGCCTTCAGAGCTTCGGCTTGCTGGATCTCCTTCAGGCTGGGTCCCTTGTGTGATTCGGCACCACCATCTTTAGCCCATGGGGCAAGTGGGGGAAGCTGTGTAGATGTTGCAGAACTGACATCCGGGGTACCGGATCGAGAGCTGGTCGCATACTGCTCAGGCAAGTTGGATCGAACACGCTGGGGAGCAGGCGCAGGAAGAGGGGTACCCGAAGGAGGTGGTGGGAATGGCAGAGGCATTCCGCTCAGTTTTAACGCGACCGCTGCAGCTTGAGCTTGCTGATATTCCTTAAACTCCTTGTTGGTCGCGGCTGACTCTTTCTTGTGGGCTTGTCGGCCAGCCCCCGACTCGTTCGGCTTCTCCGCCGCAAAAGAGGGTTCAGAAGCTTGAGCTGATCGGGTATCCTGGGATACTGCTTCCTCCATGGCTTGTTGAGGGCCCGATGCGAGCGTCTGCTCCATAGTCTCCGCATCGTGTTGCGCACGAAGCTGCTTGAACTCTTGAAGCCTGTCACGGAACCCTTCATTATCATCTACCAGCTCACTAGCTGCCGGTAGTTGATTCCGTTTGCCCGACTCAGGTGAAGGTACACCGATAGGTTGCTGCTGCTGTCGTTGAGGGAGGTTCCCGCCTAACGCTCCCGAGTTGTGCATGCTAGCCAACACCTGGCGCTCAGCACCGGTCAAATGGCTGAACTCGTCCTCTTGGAATACATCGAGGATTGGACCGGAATTACCGTGCGCGGCGGGTTGACGTGTGGCTAGCGAATCGAAAAAAGAACCCCCTGATCCAATTGGGCCGATGGGAGCCTGCGGTGGCGCCGTGATAGGCGATGTTATGCTGCCAAAGCTTGGTTGGCTATGCAGGCTGTGGGCACTGGCATGATGGTTCAGCCCAGGCATGCCTTGCATTGGCATCCGACCCATTGCTTGCTGATTGGAAAGATATTCACGCTGCCGTGCTACGAGATATTGCTCTTCCTGTTTACGTCTCTCTAGATTATTCTGCTCCTCAGCGGTCAAGGTTCGGCCAAAGCTAGGGAAGGCGGCCAAAAGAGGAGGTTGAATAACACCGCTGGCGTTGGGGGAGAATGGGCCACCTTGTGCCGGAGGTCCATGAGGGATGCCAATCTGGGGTACCAAGAAGGGTTCGCGAGAATTTCCGATTCGTCTAATTAATTGACCTAGTGGTTCAAATTCTACGTCTTCGACTTTCTTGACTCGTAAATCCGGGGTAAAGAAATTGGCTTTGTACCAATCGTTCATCTCCAAACCGGTGAATGGACCTTGAACACTACCTTGCGGATCGAGATAGGTCCACCGCATGCGATCTGGCATAACCATGGTACGTGCCTGAGCAGATGGCGGTTCGGAAGGTGGGACCGCTGAGTAATTAGGAGTATTGCTCGTCGCAGTGTACGATTGCCCCGGGGCAGCGGAGATGCCAGTATGAAGGATAGGGTCTGTCGCTCCTGGTGTGCGGTTTGCCTCTCCAGGAGAGGTAAACATGCCGGCAAAAACCCCTCTACCAGCTCTCATAGGGCTGTCCATTTCTCGCCCAGGGTCGTTCAAGGGATTTCGTCCGATTGCACCCAAAGGATTAGCCTGGCGGAGATCAGGTATCGAATCGCTCAGACTTTCGTTATCATGCGACTGCATCTGCGCTTGCATAGCCGCAGGAAACAATGAGCCCAGCTTGCTGCTGCGGCTAAACGACCCAGTCCCACTGAAACTGGCAGTGGTCGCAGGGCCGAAAACATTTCCAAGGTTACCGAGCCCGGGTGACTGTAGGTCTCCCACTTGGCTAAACAAAGATCCGCCAAAAGCGCCAAACGTGCTTCTCTCGCGGTCCGGTGTTCCAGAAGAGGGCCAACCAGAGAGATTCCCCAAAGAAGGGTACGCCTTAGCGCTGACGCTAGATGTCTGGCTCCGATCACTCCCATCGACGGCGTTATGGGGGAATGAACGTGGCATTCCACTCCCGAAGTTGAAGCCAGGCTCGCCACTGCCACCAAAACCGTGGGATTTATCTAGAATGTCATCATGCTCGCCCCGTTCCCCGGGGGGACTACGGTAAGGGTTCGTTTCGGAAGGACTTAGTGGAGTATGGTCGTTGTCACCGTGTCCACCGAGGTGCAATCCAGACATGCCGAAATCGCCAGCGGATCCCTTAATCGGGGTATCATACGACTGAATATGACGTTGGGAATGGGGCATGGGGGGGGGACTCGTATCTTGAGCGCCACCCAACACGGCGCTTCCCGAAAGTCCTTCGTCACCAAATGGATCTGTGTCAGTTCGAGGACGAGAGCGCCAAGACCGACTCGCATCGGCGATAGTGGGGCCATCACCGACTTTGCTAGCCGTATTGTCTAGAGTGTCTTTCGGAATTAAATGCGCCAAACGACTTTCGCCTCGTGGATTGCCAGGGCGTTTTTCCCCAGTTGTGGAGCCGGGCAACGCAAAGTTTCCAAAGCTACCAAGCCCGGATAAACCGCCGGACCCAGGTGTTTGCCACGGCGAAGGGACACCGAAAGCTGTTGTACTAGTGGCTGTGGCGGTGCGGGAGACGCCAGGACCTGATGTGGACTTGGCTGCCGTGTCTCTCGCCCCCAGGTCTTCCTCAGGTTCCTCATACATGGAATCCTTGGCATCGGTGTTCTTCCGGTCCAGCCAGAGCGAAGCGTTATCTCGCGGAGGGCGATTCGCGGATACAGGAGAACTCAACCCTCCCCCTCCCGAAAACGGATTGGTATCCCCAGTTTCCCGACGTCGTGTTCCAGGACGAGAGGAGGACGAGGTTAAATTTGACAAGCCAAAGGTACTGGATGCACCTTGGGAGAGAGAGGTCTTCCGACCATTCATACCTCCCACCGGGTGATTCCCTTCCTTGTTCTGAACCGGAGGCTTCATAGTAGAGTTGACATCTGAGAAAAACTAATGCGACCTTGCGATTAGCTTTCAAATTCAAGGGACTCGTCTCACAGACCCCGCTATGCAGGAAAACGAACCTCTTTTTCTTCGTCCGTCATCTCTTGCAAGCCGATGGGCTTGGTAGATCCCGCAGCATCCCAGCACAACTCGGGTTCTTGAGGGACCACATGCGAGTCATTAGGTTTGCCCCATCCACCACGAGACACACCATTGGTGTGGTGAGGACTCCAGCCGGACATGAAAAAGGCAGATACATCGGGCTGTTGGAAATCCGAGTTCTGTTGCATGTTGTGGAAAACGGAAAGCATGTCGTCGCGAGAATATCTTCGCGAAGCACTATCTTCGACGACTGTAGAACCGACAGGCATGGCAGCGATAACGGCAGGGTCATCTGAGGGGGGAACTGGTTCTAATGAGTTTGGCTGGTTGAAAGCTTGGCTTGAAGGTGTTGTCGATGTACGACGGAAAGTGAGAGTGCCATTCATTGTGCGTGCTGACCGAGACCTGGATGAAGGATCAAGTTAGCGAAAGACAGTAAGGCCGGGGAGTGGTGGTGGGGGTTGGGTTTCAAGGCTGGTATATGTATGTGCGCTTTAACACATGTCACCACGTCATCATCTGCAGTAGGGAAAATGAGTGCAGCATCCATCTGCCAAGGATCTCTTGAACATATGGTCGAGCTCGGCCAGAAATGCAACAGTAGGCGCAATACAAGACATTTTGAGAAGGTGTAGATATATGGTAGTTTAAGGTAGACGAGGTAGAGAAGAGGGGGGACATCGACAGAAGTGCAGAAACGAACGGGTCCGACACAACGGCACATACCAGTCTCCGCTCGCATTCCCACGTCCGTCACCTCTGGCACCTGATCTTGGATCGCGATTCGAGTTCTGGCCGGCAGCGGCAGACGCGAAAGTAGAATGGAGATTTGAAGTCATCTTGACAGGAAGACTGCGAACGAGGCCGTCTTCTAGGCTAGTGGTACAGATAGACACACAATGAGCTAGCTGGGAGGGTTCCCCTTTTTACACGGAACTCCACAAGCAATAGAAAGACTATGAGGCTGTGGCAAGGGACAGGGGAAGATGCGTCTCGTCGATGGTGTCGTCGGCGGCGGCGAAACGAGCAAAGCACGTGTGGGATGGCTTAGTGCGCTCGTAGTGGCTTTGAACGTTGTTTCGGCCGAGAAGGCTTGAGACAGGTCAAGCCAAGGGTGGATGAATGAGTGAATGTGTAAAGTTACCTTTGCTGGTGCAGCGAGGAGGGGATGATTACGCAGGAATAATTGATCGGGGTCCTCTTTTCATAAAGTGGTGACGATGGTTCGGTCACGGAGAACGGCGTCGATTGACAAGGCGGTCGAGGGCGATAGCGTGTGGCGGTAAAGCTGATGCTGGGTCGTTGTCGGCGTTGTCGTGTCGTGTCGTGTCGTCGTCGTTATGAGCGTAGATGGTAGAGGGTGGATGGGTAAAATGTGGTGATCGTGGTTGGTTGGTTGGTCAGTTGCTGGCTGGCTGGCTGGCTGGCTGAATTGTTCGTCGACTGGTTGTGTTGGAGCAACTCAATAAAAAAGTTGTAATTTTTGCACAAAATTGAAATTTCACTTTCCTAAGCCTGGACTAGTCGGGACAGGAGAGGCGATCCTGGGTAGGGTGCGCTGTAGCGTAGCTCTAAAGTGGGACGGAAGCTTGCTTGTCCAGTTGTCACTGCAGTAGTTACCGAGGTACCTCAGGCTGTTTGTAGGGAAGGAATAATAAACTGAGCACAAGCCACACATAATGTGTAGAATAGTGGGCCCTATCACACCGATTGGCCAGGGCTCACCTTAGGTACTACAAACGCTGTGAGATAAGTGGAGGTAAATAGAAACCGACATGTAGGTAGGAACGTCGCGAAAAGGGTCTTCTACAGGCAAGCACTGCCAACTTTTGAAGTTACTAACAGCCCACCTGATAAGTATTGCAACATACAACAAAAGGGGGAGGTTCAGAATGAGATGACCACGCAACCGAAGGACCATATTTTATACATAGGGGTGTGCCCTGATAGTCACTCTGTTGCATGAACGGTGCCAGTGTAGTGCTTTGGGTCGGCACAGTTGCATTACCAAAACATCTCAGTTCCTACCTCTGTAAGCTGTATTGGAGCCAATGTTAGGGTAAATAAAATCTTTACGCGCAAAAAAATTAAATATGGCAATAAGGTATTGAGCCCAAAAAAAAAAAAAGGGCCTTTCGAATGTTATAACAGAAAATTATATTTATAAGTTTAAAGCATAGGTCGATAGAGTGGAAGTACCTACCTGTACCCGTCACTCAATCGCGCCAAAAGTTAGGTGCAATACATGTACAACCATATCAAAGTATTCAGGTACCTGAGGAAAACATAAGTTCCATCCTGACTCCAAACTTCGTAGAGATATTCGACATTATAACGTATTAATGTATTTCACACTTTTTAACTTGTGGACAATTATGCTTGTAATCACAAATAGTAAAGTCTTATTAAAAACTGGGCATTAAGACATTTTAAAGTTCTCATTTTCCGCGAAGAGCCGCGCGTCATCTACGTGCTGGAATACACCTGGGCAGGCTTTACCTAGCAGAGCTGAAATTTTGCGTTTTGTCACTACGCAAGGTGTATATCATATACTTCGCATACCAACATCGGCATGCTTGTGCTAAGATTGAGAGTATCGAATCATTTGAATGTTGAATTTTTCATGTTGGTCAAGAAGATAGGTACATATGAAATTAAAGTATATACCATTAAAATAGAACAGACAAGAATATCAATCGAGAACCAGATATCAGAAGAGAAAGTATATACAAAATAAAGATAGTCATTGATTTCATTTCCGTCATTTCAACACCCATTTAATGCCTCATCAAAAGATGTATACAATAACTTTTAAAAAATATGTTCATGGAAAGAGAACGAATACTTTTAGTCCCAACGCGCACCTAGCTCAAAAGTTCCATTGCTTACACCAGTGTCTCATCAGCTCGTGCGTAACAGGCTTCGCCTCGCGCATAGAAGAGCTGCGCTTAACCGTGTGCGTCATGTCAAAGATAACAGGATTCTGGCCCGCCGCCGCCATCCCGCGGTATGAGTCAAGCAGCTTGACACCGGGATTCTTATCGAGCACCTGGATATCCCCCGTCTGGCTTTTATCGAGCCTATCGATCCACTCGCTGAAAGAAACGAGCTCAGAAATGCGGTCCTTGCCGTAGAAGTCCTGCACGGACGTCGCGAGCTCGGTCCAGCTCGTCGCGGACGGATTGACGCCGTGGTAGTACCCGCTGATGTCCTCAACGGGGACGCGCTGCGCGATACCGACGACGTCGAGGACGAGGCCCGCGATGTGCTCGACGGGCGTCCAGTCGACGCGCTGGAAGGAGCCCAGCTCCTTGGGCAGGGCACCGAGATACAGGCTGCTCGCGACGATGGAGGGGAACCATTCTTGTTTGTTCCATACGCCTTGCTCGGCTAGGGGCCCGGCGATCTGGCCAACTCGGATGATGGCTGCGGGGAAGTCGCCAGCTTTTGCCACGTCCTCGAGGATGAGACTGCCTACCTGTTTGCTTCGTCCGTAACCGCCTGATGGGAGCGTGAGATCTTCGAGGCGCGCTTCGGGCAATGCGCCTTTGCTGCCGTCCCAGCGGTCTCCTGTGCCGATGGACGAGATGAAGACCACGGCGACGCGCTTTGCGGACTGAGTCGCGAAGTCGCTGATGTTGCGCACGCTGCGAAGGTGCGGCTCGAAAGACTGAACAGGGATATTGAAGTTGACCGGCCAGGCGTTGTGGATGAAGCGATCTGCTGTTTGCAGTAATTCGTTGAAGGTATCGCGGGGGAGACCAAAGTCGTATCGAGACATGTCGGCATGTAGGAACGTACACTTTGAGTCATCTGTAGACAGACCACGGTCTCTCATCGCCGATGCCTGTCGCTTCTTTCCACCGTCTTCTGAGCGGTTGAGGCAAATGATCCTCTTCACGGCGGGATTCTTGATCATCTTATCTAGCATGTATGATCCCAGCATGCCCGTAGATCCTGTTAATACGACCACCTGCCCGTCATCCGAGGGGTTAGGACGACCCGGCTTCGCCTTAGGTAGATCTTTAGTGTATCTTTGCCACAGCGCTTTCATGGATTCAATTTCTTGCTCATCCTCGTCCACAGGCGCGGATGCGCCACCCTGTTGGACTTGGGAAAGTAGGTACTTGGCCAATTTTTCAGGTGTGGGATTACCATAGATGACTCGCGTGGCGATAGCTTCAGCATCAAGGTTGTAACCTGCAGATTCCAGTCCGGCGCGGAGGAGGCGAGAGGCGCTGATTACTTGCATACTATCGATCTGTACAGAAGTTAGATATCATTCAACAGTTGGTGATAGTTTTTAGTGCGAGAAAGCTTACACCGGCCGAAAAGAAATCAGCGTCAGGCTCGAGAATCTGTCCGCTGCCTAGTCGCTCATGGAACAGATTCTGGATCGATTTGATCAAACTCTGTTCTGAGCGAAGATCTAATGCTGGCGCCTCCGCACTAGATACCTGGCTAGCTTTCTCATACAGCTCGTCGATCTCGTCTTTATACAGCTTCAGCGTGGCTGCTTTTTGGACAGTACCCTTCCCGGCGCGCAAGAAAGGCTTCTCCGGGGAGGATAATCTGATAAACTCCTTTCCAATCTGACCATGGGCCACTGTCTCCTTGTTTGCGGTGACTACCAAAGGCCACACTCTGTCAATGAGCTCCTGGGCTTCGCTTTCGGTCTTTGGATGCGTGATCGGCTCTAACAACAGACTAGGTTGGAAGCGTCCCGACCCAACAACGAGAGCGGCGCTCAGGTCGGGATGGTCAGAAACTATTTCCTCTATCGTTACTGGGTTTAACTTCTCTCCGTTAGAGAAGACAATAACGTCTAAATCGCGAAGCATTAGCAATTAGGCCTAACACAGAGGAGGTGTAAGAATAGGTCACTCACTATCTGAGCGTCCATAGTAGATCCAATGATCAGGCAGAGTTGGATGCGGCTTGTAGAGATCCTTCGTGTCATACTCATTATCATCTGGGAAGGTATAAAAGAAGCCCTGAAGGCCCGGTTCTTTATCCTTGCGTACGCAGACGAGCTGGTAAACATCATCCTCGCCTTCAAGTTTTCGCCATTCCGCCCCAAAGTCTTCCGAGTTGATGATAACTTTAATCAAATGTCAGCAGTGTTTTTGCTATGTCACGATAAAAGAAGCTAGCATTGAGCGACGAAGCTAGGACAGGAAAGAACTCGTGTGGTGTAATAACTCACAGTATTGCCACAACTTGGGATCAGGTTGCAGGTAAACTGGGAAAGGGAAAAACCTAGAATAATTAGTCAGCCAATATCCAACAAATGGCCAAAGTTCTTTCTTCTTACTCTGTAGCAGAAATCACATTGCTGAGCCCAACCCCGCGCTCAACCAAACGATTTCCAGCTTCTCTGGCTAGATTACCTATTGCTATATTAGCCATTTACTTCTTTCAAAGTTCGAGTACCGTAATGAACCGACCTCCGGCGAAGAAGACCAAGTTTAGCTTTTTGAGGGATTCAATATAGCGATCAATTTGACTCATATCCTCAAGAATGGCAGGCCTACAAAGAAATGTAAGAGTCAGTAAATGCTTACTCTAATACAAGCAAATAATAGAGCACAAAGTAGATGGAGTAAGTGCTTACGGAAGTAATGTCACTCCCACATCGAGCTGCTCGAGGCATTCAATAACAGAATCAGCCGATAGAGGACGATCAGGTAAGCCAAATGCTATAGGGGTTTCGAAGTACAAGCCACAGCACAAGAAGCTGTACAACCCAGCAGCGTGGAACATCGGCACTTGATGTATGGATTAGCCACAGTCTGTCTCGTTAAATTTAGGGGTAATAAATCCACGCACTTGGCACGAAGGTCCCCTTTCCATTCTCGTTAAACCCTTTAACGAATATTTTGTACCCTTTCCAATCCGGGTTGTTGTGGGTATGGTACCTGTCGCCGACTGCCAACATGCCTGCACGGACGACAATAGGCTTGGGAATACCTGTCGAGCCACTGGTGTGCAGAACGACCACCGGATCCCATTTGGCCTCTTCGAAGGTCTTGGTGTAGGGGAATGGCTCTACATCCTCTTCTGGGAACCAGTTCTCGAGCGGTCCGGTCTCAATGGCTTGCATGTCTCGCTCTTGCAACCAAGGCTGCACCACAGCGCGATGAGACTTTGGGAAGATAATAACGTGACAGTCCGTCTTGTCGAAAAGACTCAACTGAGCTTCCTGAGAATTACGGGGTGAAATGAAGAGAGCCTTTATCGTATAAGTCAGATTGTGGTCTCTCATGCAACAGAGCGGTCTATCTCACCTGGTACCCTGCCTTGATGGCAGCAAGCACCAACACAACATAGCGAACATCGTTGGGGCCAATATAGGCGATTGTAGGAAATTGTTTGGAGGGTTTCCCAATGCTGGCAGTGATCCTGTGCGCCACATGGTCGACTGCGTTGGCGTACTGTTTGTAAGTCACCTTCTTCCACCCATCCTTAGGGTTCGAGCTTCGAGGGAAGGAGAAGCACTCGCGGTCCGGATCTGTACGGGCAATGTCGTCGACTACACGAGGAAGCAGACGGCGGCCATAGTCGTTTGAGATGCCATTCGCAGTTCCGTTCGTGTTCCCGTTGGTGGCAGCCATAGCAGTCTTGTTACGTAGGCGTGAAAAGGCTCGGATATGGGGTTATAGTTGATTATAATTAACGTGTTGGTCTAAATAGAAGATTAAAGAGATGCTGATAGCAAGATAATTGTCAAAGCACTTGAGTTACTGTATGAATTTGGATTGAGTTGAGTAGCAAATAGACAAGATGCTCTTGGGATTTAACAGGTTCTTATAGTCCCCTCACTCCAACGAATATCTCTCATGGCCTCGCCTCTAGCACAGCGCGAGAACAGGGTGGTTGCAACGAGCAAGACAGTGGTACAGACACCCTCGCATAAGCTGCCGCTGCCCATTGGTGCCGACGATAATGAAGGATCCCGACGTCCTGGTCCATTCCTACGCAGGTTAGGCCGAGCTGTGAAGGTCAGAACCACACCATGCGGCGCGCCCATGCCCACTACCAGCGGGTCCTACCGAGGTCGGGCGCTGGTCGACAAAATCTAATCATGATGTGCTAGCCGCGGATGGTGCAGGGGGGGATAGGATGATGAGCGACTTGCTCGCACAAAACGGTCGAGCATCATGATGAAGGCGAGCTGACGTAGGGTCAGCTCGGCCAGTCCACCAGTGCTAGATCGGCCGCTTTTTTCGCGTGCCGAATACTAGCGAAATCAGCGCCCGGAAACAACCACGAAATGATTGCTGGGGCCGGGCACTAAGCACTTAATACTGGAGATGGCGACGCCAGACAGCGGGATAGAGGACGGCAGAGAGGACGGCAAAGGGATCCATCTCCACTCGAATCTCGGGCCCTGCCACTGGACGTCCCCTTCCCGCTTCCACCCACCTTCCCTCCCGCACATCAATGGTGGGGCCTGACAATCATGCACAGTCCTCAGCCCGAGGCACCCCACCGTAGCTCGCCCGAAGCTGTGTCCGATTGGCTGCGCCGCACGCCGTGCAGGGCGATTCCAATCCACTACACCATACCATCTAGCCTAAAAGGTCACGCAATGCTTATCAGATCTACTTGTATTCTAGTGCAATAAATAAATGCCGCGATGAGTGAAAGAAGGATTTAAACTAGTGAGTAAGCAAGAAATTCAACATACAGAAAATGAATTAATTATATAAGTCCTATAGAAGGAGCTATGTTGATTGCAATCAACCGTGGGAAACTCCGTATTGTGTTGTATTGACTATATTGCGACCCGCTATATAAAATGCTTATTTTTTCTAAATTGGGGGACTGCATAAACGGCGATAGCTAACGCCGCTGCATCACGGTCAACCCATACTAATTGATTACCTAAAGCTATACGTCGTTGCAGTTCGTACAATCTGAACCAATTAGTTGTGCTTACTGGTTTTCCAAATGCCAATAGGCGTTAGCCGCGTGTAGGCTAACCCAAAACAACCAGTTTAACCGGTTGACCATTCATATCATGAAACATGGACTGGGTAGGTAGGCCATGATGTATGTATGATCTGTATGTATGTATGAGAGAAAAGAGGAAGACAGATTTCTAAGACTCCCCTCAATTGATTTCGGCCCACGGCGCTCTCGGATTACCTATGCGCTTCATCATAATGATATTAAGTCCTAACCTTCTGTTATACTACTCGGGTGTTAGGGTCATCAGGGTCATTGCATGACTTGAGAACAGGGAGAACCCGGAAAAGAAACGAAATAAAGAAGAAAAAAATTGAAGAGAGTGCTCCAACTATCAACTGCAATAGAACACTGCGGTCATCTCGTCATAAAACAACGTTGGTGCTGAAGAGCGATGTGCGCGAGCTGGAGACTAAGTATTCATTTGTCGGCCGAGGGCTGGTTGGCAGTGGTTGCTTTACATGCATAGTACATAATGACGAACTTGGTGGCCAATAAGTAAATATCTGCACTGAGCCTGTCCACGATATCAGGTACGTAGTACAGTAGTTTTCCCATCAATGCAATACCCTGACTCATGGCCATGCAGCATGCGGGCTTAGCGGACTTACCCCCACCAAGCCCGGCTCATGCATAGATGTAAGGCTGTAGTCTCACTTACAGTGGGGGAACAAAAGCCGTAAGTGACGTCTAAACAACACTATTTCTGACTTTGATACTCTGCAAATAACTAGCTACTCCTTAATATCCGTGATAGTCCTTGGCTATGACCGCCTTCAGCTTCAAAAATAAGAATTTAGCAAGGTAACTATGCAATACCAGCGGGGCTACCGGAGTTAGCTCCCACAAAGTCCAAGCGTACGTCACGTACTATATCCGTCGATCAAGAGACAGTCAATATAAATAGCCGTTATCACCAGTCCCTTGGGATTCTGGCATCGCAAACATCATTTGAATCTTCAATTTTAAACAAGTCAAACCGCCGACGAAAGAGACCTGATTACCTGCTTCACGTTGTAAATTTTACAGTATGTCCCGCTACGCAGACTCTCACAAGAACCCATCTGGGGCAGGAGATGCGCGTCCGACCGCCCTACAAATCATCAAAGATGAGGGTCTCGAAGGGAAACGGAAGGGTAAAGTATTTCTCATTACGGGAGCCTCATCAGGCATCGGTGCGTATTCAACCCTCCCTCTCGGACCGGCATGCTCTAGAAGCCGGATTTCGACATCTCAACTAACTCATTCATTTGCGCCCCAGGGATCGAGACCGGACGTGCCATAGCCGCAACAGGCGCAACCGTCTACCTCACAGCTCGCTCTCTAGAAAAAGGTCGAGTAGCCTGCGCCTCATTCCTTGAGCCTGGGCGCGTGGAGCTTCTCGAGCTCGACACAAGCGACCTCGCCTCCGTGCGGAAAGCAGCCGCCAACTTCTTGCAGAAATCCCCCGTCCTCAACGTCCTCATCTGCAACGCCGGGGTGATGCAGATCCCGACGCGCGAGGCGAACGGCGACGACTTCGAGATGCAGCTCGCTACGAATTACCTCGGTCATTATCTTTTATTTGATCTGCTGAAAGATGCCTTGTTGAAGGGTTCGACGCCCGAGTTCAACTCGCGAATTGTGAATGTCTCGAGCTCTGGACATCATATGTCGGAGGTCCAATTTGATGACTTTCAGCTGAGGGAGCCTGGTGCATATGGACCGTGGAAAGCTTATGGGCAAAGCAAGCTTTCACAGATATATATGGCTAATTACGTCGACCGCAACTTCGGACCTCGTGGTTTGCATGCGCTTAGTTGTAAGTGCTTTCTTATATCTCTATCTTCTTGTTTCAGCATTTCTGGGATACGGCCTGCCTTCCGAGTCATGACAGAATTTCAGAAGCTTCCCATGGTTCAGAAAATCTTTCAAATAATGGAAGAAACTAATTTTGATTCATTGTAGTGATGCCTGGTGGCATTATGACTGGGCTCCAAAAGCACGTTCCCGAAGAAGTGAAGCAGAATTGGGGGGAAAGCCCCACTGTCCAGAACTTCTTGAAAAGCACTGAACAAGGCGCGGCGACCACTGTGATTGCTGCGATCGGGAAGGAATGGGAGGGCAAAGGTGGCAAGTACTTGGAAGATTGCCGAGTCGCCACATTCGAACCATTCGTCGAGACTTTGACGGGTGTGAAGCGCTATGCTTATGATGAGGCTAAAGAGAATAGACTCTGGGAGCTTACACGAAAGACACTGGGCTTGGAATAGCTGAAAAGGATGTGAGATTTTGTTCAGGGGGTTTTATAGATTTGTTTCAACCTTCACTTGGTATTAAATGAAAACTCGATCAGTGCTTGGCCTTTGGGTTGTAACAATGGTGTAGGTGATCATTTAGATATGCCCACGTAAAAACTGAATACCGAGAAAAATGCAAGGTTGCTTCTGAAATGGGTTTCATTTATGTATTTGTTAAACTAACAGAAATATTTTCAATATCGCTGAAAAATTATTATATGCCATTATATGCTATGCTAACTAACGCCTCTGTTTATCCTTAAAACAAAGCGAGCGAACAGACCGATGGGCAGCACGCTTAATATATAGATAACACTTACTGTCTTCACTGTTTGTCGCTTTCCTTCTTTGCTTGTTTTCTTTGCTCTCTTATTTTCTTCGTTTAAAGTAGCGAAACTAGAGCTGGGCTAGGAACCTATAGAATATATTTCGTTGATCCCTCAATACCACTTCCTTTTTCCCTTTTGATTGGTGTTGACATAATGGTGGGTGTACACGGTAGTATATGTAAGTAGCTGGACTATTTAAAGCGGCTAGGTTATGTACGCAATCATACCGACCTTACTTACTTGAATATACCTTTCTAGACTCCCTTGCATTTACGGAATAATCGTGCTGAGAAGGGACAGATAAGTAATGCGTAATCAGCATGTGGTTAAACTTCGCTTTCTGTAAGCATCACGGATTATGTTATCATGTTGTATGATTGAGCCTAAGGCAAGCTACTACTTTTTTCAGTTTTTCACTGATGAGAATAATAAAAAACGGCAGTACTGGGCTGAAATAACAGGGCGAAGTCGGCCGAGATAGGGGCAGTAACAGGGACCCGATAAGCGCCCGCCCCACCAAATCTATTCCGCAGCGACGACGTCATTGGCGTGCAGGGCCCAGACAAGCTCCAGGGCCCTCGTTAGATATGAACGGAGCAATTTTCCGATAAAGCACTAACCTAGCAACCAGTATCAACATCTAATGCCACCATGAACCACACCCTCACGCGTCGAAAGACACGGTTGCCATGAGCCATCGCCCAACATGGCCTACTCCGACCGACAGGAATTCCCCCCCGTCCAGGGCGGCGGCAGTCTGATACTAGCCTGGCAGATCAAGAACAAGACGGTGCTGGTTGTTGGCGGCGGCGAGGTCAGCATCTTTCAGATCTCTTCTCTTCTCGATGTCGCCTCTTCCCTGTGATGCATCCATGCCTGTGTCTGTTTGCTCTGTAGACCTATCGAGAGGACACGACCGTTGACTCGTCTTACCAATAGGTCGCCGCCGGCAGGATCCTCAATGTCCTTAACGCCGATGCCAACGTCGTCGTCGTGTGTCCATCGTCCGGCCTCAACCCCGAGGTGCGTCATCGCATCGACAGCCACGACAGGGTGACGCACATCGACCGCGTCTTCGAGCCATCCGACCTCGAGGTCCTCCCTCCCGCAAACGCCGCTCCCGACATGGTCCTCGTGGCCGTCGACGACCCGGCCGCCTCGACGCAGATCTGGAAGCTCTGCAAGGAGCGCCGCACCCCGGCCAACATCGCCGACGTGCCGTCCGAGTGCGATTTCTACTTTGGCAGCGTCCACCGCGACGGCCCGCTCCAGATCATGGTGAGCACCAACGGCAAGGGGCCGCGCCTGGCCGCGAGCATCCGGAAGTGGATCGGGAACCAGCTGCCCGCCGGCGTCGGCAACGCCATCGAGCGCGTCGGCGAGCTGCGCGTCAAGCTCCGCAAGATGGTGCCCGACGCCGCCGACGGGTCCAGGCGGATGCGCTGGATGACCAAGGTCAGCGACGCCTACAGCTGGGACGACATGTGCGCCCTCGACGACGAGGACATGGACAACCTCCTGAAATTCTACCAGTCCGGGAAAGCCCCCGAGTTACACGTACTGAAGGCCATGCGTGGGGGCAAGGTCCCCGAAGACCTAGACGTCTTTGACGGATCCTTTGGTTTCAGCGTTGTCGCATGATTGATTGAACACCTACCTGCCTGGAGAGAGACCCTCGCCTCGCCGCAGGGGTACTTTCCCCGCGCCTCTACTCTACTTTGTACACTGCTCCCCGAGGTATCACTTCGTGCCGAGTCACACATGACGATGGTACATTCATAAACGATTGTTTGGCAAACATCCTTGGATTCAGCGTGGGGTTTATGAATGTGTATTCCCCCGGCATTTGAGGAGGCCTCACATGTGTATGTGTATACGAGAACAAATATGACATCTCACAAACAGCCCAGTCGCGAATCTGGCGTCACCTACCTAGTCGAGATAGTTTGTGACCCAGGACTAGTCGGCCGGGTTCCTATTTGTCAACCTACACCAGCCTGTGTATCTGGTACATTGTATATACATCTACAGGAAATTAGTTGGATCGTCACCTCGCTACCCACGTACAAATATGATTATATTGTGATGCTACCAGTTGACACCCACTCCTGAAATGTGTGTCCCGCGATATCTACACCACTTTGTCGGCCACTAGTTGAGTGTGATCTCGTCGTTCACTCCTGTGAATGTATTAAGCTATGTTTGCATAGCATCAGTAGCCCAATCGCTTAGAATTGGTACTGTCAGGGTCTCTGCTATACAGTACATGTAAATTCTTGTTGTCGCACGAAGGACTCTAGTAGTCTCCTTCCTCATTTACCCTTGGCCATATACATAGACATTCCTTTGTTCTTGGATATTGTGACAGGTACCTTGTTGTCCTTGGACCTCGGTATAATCAGATAGAGGGCTATTATAGAGATATAAAATATTCCTTGAGCTTTGTGTAAGTCTCGCCTCGCCTCGGCCCCCCACGCCGTAGCTCAACTCGATGGTGTGAGAGGTTATCCGGAATCCAGCCGTCGTTCCTGCCTGATTCTATATGTCGTCGGACGCGTATTGGCTAGTTTACGGGGCCATTTGTTGTTGTTCGATTGTACTATCCATTCGATCATACGATTATATTAGGAAGGCAAACATTCTTGCCGATGAGGTGCTGTGATTTCCGGAGATCTTCGGAGATGTCTCGATTTCTCACAGTATTTTCCGCTTGGCCGAGGCCGCTTGGCTTTTTATGGCGTGATGATTGCCGTTGTCGATATTGTGAGGTGAATAGGCACCCGCCACGGGTTGAGTATCAAGTTAGTTACTAACTAGGCATGTAAATTGCCGGTGGGCAGGTTCATGCCAGCCACTGGTGTGATGTACCGAATAAACGAAAAAGGTTGTTTTAGCTCATTCGTAGTGTCTAGAGCATTCATAACAGGGACTGGTGAAACGTTTGGTTTTGGGATTCGTATAGTAGTGACATGTAGTCTGGGTACTACTTAGTTATGTTCTCTTGTTGATATACAATGAAAAACGTGAACTAACGCATATGATGAGTTGCTATCTAATACAGATAAATAATTCATTGTGATTGAATTGTTATTTCTCATATTATCTAAAAGTAATCAGTCCTACCTCTATTAATCTCTATGCCGGAGGAGGCTTGTCGCAAACACCTACAAGAACGATGACCGAGTAGCTCTCGCCGACCATTTCAATATTTGTTTTATTTATTGGTGAGAAATTACATCTAAACGGGCTTGTTTTATCTTCAGTAAATTTTTGCCCAGCTGGAAGCCGGCCTTCTCGCACTGCACCATGAGTTGTGTAAAGGCATCATCGTATGCAGACTCGAATCGTTCAAACAATGGTGAATCCTCAGACAACAGTATTATATTTAGTGGCACCCAGGCCATGGTATCAAACCTACGGGGGTTCAAACCTAATAACAAAAACGATATACGTCGCGTTATTCGTGTCTTAGACACTTTACTACTGTAGTTGATAAGTGAAGCAGCCTTTACACACTAGCTTCCTCAATATATCGCTCCTTATATATGAGACATTACCCCTTCACTTGGAGCCAGAGCCTTGGCTAGACTACACTTGGTCTCCCACGTCTCTAGTTTCAATAATAACAAATTGTCAAACAGGATAAGATAGACAATGGGAGGATTTAGGCGTTTTGAGCATCTGTCTTTGCCAGCCACTTTGGCTACATTGTCTTCGCCTCCCGTACGCCATCACTCCTTTCTCTTTATGTGTCTGAAACCTGGCTTGTTCCCCAAGGAGATCAACTTTAGACACACAGGGCCGAGCGCGAGCCCAGACGGCGGAGCCAGCGGGAGCGGGTTGACTGTTACGTGTGTCGTAGGGTTGGATTTATGAGAAATCTTGTATAGATGGTTTAGGTTGGTGGTCTAGCAGGTCATAAGCCCCTGGGAAGGCATAATGACCTTAAGCCCTGCCAGGTCTTCAGTTTACCAGCCAAAAACCCATGCATATATGTCAAATTAATTTCTAGTTATGAGTAGATGTTTATTGTGAATATGTATGTTTATATGCAAGCGGCATATATGGTATTTTTTCATCACGCCTCGACGCTTCAGAACTGTCACAATCTTCAAAGACAAAAGACATCTGTCTCTATAGTTACAGCTTAGATCCAAAAGAAGTTTAGGCTTCCTCGTACAACAACAAGAGTATATAAACTATTTTTTACAAGCCAAAGTTATTTAAACTAGTTAACTGTTAACATTTTAAATGCCAGGTGGAATGTTTGTAGTGGCATGATTGAGCCCAAAGAAAATACTAGGTACTTGATACCTGCTGGCTAGTGGTATTAGCGTATGAGTGTCTGTTAGCTCTAACTGATAATCTTTTTAAATCAAACTTCGATACGGCTTTCATATAATGCTGCAACACTTAGCAGCTGTAAATATTAGTACCCATCTCATAGTCGTTTGACGTTCTTTTTAATTTTTGATACCACGCAAAATTTCAAGCTCGTTTTTCTAGAGCATTCTTACCGTGGTTAATTATGTACATAGTGTATAATGCCATGACCCAGTCTTGCTAAACAAGAACCCAAGCAGTCCCAGCGAGAGTTCCTTCCATCATACCAATAATACTTTCTCTGTCAAGTATGTTCGGCGCCTTGATAAACTCCACATCAGCCACTCATTGATATATTGCTACGCTAGTTCTAAGTGTAAAGCAGGCTGCATCGAGTCCTTCGTTGTTGCTCTTCTTATGTGACGTTACCTTGCCATGTACGGTGGGGTAGATGTCCGGAAGCGTTCGAAGTCACAGCTTTACTTAGAAGTAGTATTTCGAGGTATCAACTGCGTGTTATAGCTTCTAATAGAGAAAAGGAGTTTTTTGAGATATTACTATCATCTTTGTTGTGAACGAATTATTCTATGAACGAATTATCTCATTTTGCGTGCGTTGTGACCTGCCCAATAAAGGGATGTTGACAAGATACTTGACAGGTTCCGCTTTGCAACTTCATTTCCGAGAGAGCGGGATTAGCTCGTATCTGAATCAAGAGCCCATTCGCCGATCAGAAAAGCCTCTCCAAAGCTAAGCTACTAAGGTTAAGCTACGAAGCTCGTCTAGCCGCGGATGCCGAAAAAGAAAAGTAACAGGAAAGTGACAACGGGCGCTAACTAGCAAAGTAGTCCTATCTGTATGTGCGAAATTTTAGACGGATTTCTCCTTCTTGACTAGGCAGTAGTGACTAGGATTCCCCGGCGAAAGAAATACGGAGAAACTTGATAATCTACTCTGAAGCAGATCTATACAAGGCAACAGATTTTAAAATGCACAGTATATGGAGCCACGAGCTTCAAGACTGGTAACGTCTTGCCCGTCACGTAAACCCAGAAAAGTTAGATAATCTAACCCAGTTCGCGAAGCGCTTGGAAACTCGAAAGTTAGCATGTTCAAAAGTCGCTCGCTAAGACATCCGACATGTTACACACTAGTCGGCTACTTCTGCTGCTGCGCGAAATATGCAGTACGACGAATTATAAGAAGACCTAGCAAATATTCGTTTTTGCTTTGGGATTATGTCTTCGATTTCCATGTAGTGTGTGGTTCGGTCACCCGAGATCAAGCACTGCTTGACTCCGATCCAGCGGTCCCTTGTATAAGATGACTGTTGTGCGGCTACACGCATACATTTTACCCTTGTACTGCCGCGTCTCTCGAGTGCTGGGAGGATGCGAGAAGTGTCCGAGATATTTTCCAGCATCTCTGTTGAGGACTGATCTGTTGCAATGGCGCTGTCAATGATCTGATGGCTCGCTGCCTTCGGCAGTTGTGTAGCATGGACGGACAGCGGAATATCGATCCTTGAACTTAAACGATGTGCATTACCAAACTGGTGAGAGGGATGATGGATAGTAGAGCTGTAAATCGATCGAGAATGCTGAAGGTGAACACAACTTCCACGTGGGGATCTCTCGCGGATATCTGAGACATAGACTCAGTTTTTTACTTCTCCACAAGAGAACAATATTATTGAAGTCAGTAGAATAATCGAGCACAAGATCTCATTGATATTTTGCCTTGGAAACCATAGTTCTCTGGCCGTACCTTTTTCACGTCATTGATGCTGGAGCACCCGTTACTCGCATAAGTTACAGGAGCGGGACCGTCAAGCCTCATTGCATTCCGCCCCCCCAATGAACGATGGGTTTGTGTCTGGCACATTGGGGGCCAGAAGGATCATGATAATTTGCATCTTCGGCAACCTACATGAAATCGTGCAAAGCCTTTTTGTTAGTCCTCCAGTCCCAGAATACCGGTAACTGTTTCAGTACTTAGCCGAGCCATGTCAAGAACGTCGTTGCGTTTGGCGCTCGGTGCACAGAGAAACTAGTGAGTCTTTTTCCGTTCTGGCCCCCTCTACTAGGGTATCGGGGGCGTTGCTTGCCGGAACAAACCCATTCCGTAATCCCTCGCTCAACCAGCCCCTGACCCGCTGGGGACATAATTTTCCGTTCTGGTGCTGAACAACGGCCACCTACGTAATTTTTCGGTCATCTCCCATTGTTGATAGTAGCAGATAGTCGATAGGCGCAAGATACTTGTCCGGGAATTTGGCTGCCGATGTACCACATTAGGCAATCTTCTGCTTGGCCGTGATGATGTAAAGCTGAGTCCTACTAGGTATTACAACTCACTGTAAGCTTCTGGCCAATCATTTTGGCCTAGCCGTTCCACTATCGGTCCACCCTATTATATGGTGTCAACACCGAGGCTACACAAGCCATACCCTTTAAGCGTGTTTTAGTGGCTATAGCTACGGGCTCAGGTTTTTTTTTACGGGCGTAAATATAAGCAGGGTCGGAGTACAACGCGTAGTTGCAGGATCGAGAAACAGAACCGAGATCAGGTAGGTCGGACGGCTGGCTGCCTTTCCGCGCAGTACGTTCTACGAACTCAGGCCCTGGCCGCTACAACCAAGACCAGTCGATGCCCATGTAAGGCCAGACAGTTGGACCCAAAGGTTTGGTAACGTCGAGTAACCGAAGGCTGTGTACTGATGAATTGCTACGTTGGCTGATATAGGCGAGATCCCCTACCTTTTCATATGTCCCGTGTAACATGACCAAGTGTAGACTGCGTCACATAGTGTGCCCAGGGCGATTTACTGGATACCTATTCTAATTGTCATATGTTTTTGTACGGGTTGGTGGCGTTGAATTCTGGTATCTAAGCAAGTACAAGTATACATGATGAGATTGAAGGACCAGGACGTGAATTACGTAGTATAGATGGCTGGTGACAGTGCTTTGGGCAGAATGCATACACTTGAACCACCTAAAAGGGAGCAATCTTAGGAGGCCACTCAGGAGGGACCGACTACGAATCAAATCCAACTCTATGCCACTCCTTACTAGATGAAAGTCTCATGGGGGCAGCTTGGCCAACCTTGACAATGAGAATACCACCATGGTCACAATAGAAGGGTCTTCCTCGTGCAAAGATACCGAGTCTTTGGCAGGATCGAAACGGTATTTCCCTGAACCGCGAATATGGTAAATGTCTCAAGTGTACCTTAGAAAACCATACTCCGCTATGCGTAGTACAGAGGAGATTGGGCCCGAGAGGTTGGCGCTTATCGGAATCTCGTCATCGACATCGACAAACGGACATTCAGCAAATGACTGAAGACAATTCGGCACAAAAAAGGGCTGCTACATCCAAATAAATGCAGACCATGCGAAAGCTCTGTGATAGAGTCTGTCTGGAACTGCTTAGATGACATGACTGGGGCCTTCTAAAATCATTCTCTCAGCAGCATAGACCACCGGGGAAATTCTTCGGTGGCGCTGTTGTACTTGTCACACGACTTCTCGAGTGATGCTGCAGGCTTCCAACCGCCAGGATCAAGGTCCCTCAACGAGGGAGCTCACAAGATCTGTGACGGACGTGCATGATCTCAGCGCAACTACGCGTGTTGCTCGTTTGCCGTTACCTTTCTTGGCCAGACTGGTACACAACCATCATGGGTTCTTAAAGTCTGACCAACCCTCGCAGCTTATGCAAATGTTTGCAGCCTATTTGGTGCATCACCAAGATAGTGGGAATTTTGCATACATGTACAGAGGTTAAGTGAAGTATATATACAGTCATGTGGTGGAGGCTATCGGCATATATTTCGGCGTTCTATAGTCTTTACAATCAGTCTGTAATCATCTATACTTATCGTGACACTCCTTTCAAAACTCGCACGGGTGGTCTGACCTAGATTGGGTCCATTCCCAGGATCTTTAACCCCCCTGTTTGTTTTGGGCCACACAAAATAGCCTCTGAAACCCTGTCACAAACAGGCCGACCCATTCTCGGCCTGAGCCGAGTGGTCTATAGTCTCTGTGGCTGCAGGAATAGTTACTGGGCCGCACTCAGTGATGCGGCCGACAACAGAGGTTGGGGCCCCCCGAGCATGCTGATCACGAAGGAACCGTAGACATCCGGGAACCTGCCTGTCGCCCGCTTACTGAAGTTATCAAATACCTCCCCCAATTCCATAAGCGGCGCACTATTGGAATAGATCTCATGGCCCGGGCTGCTTTTGATAACATACGCAAGCATTCGGGCTGTTGAGTAGCAAAGAGGACCCCATCCTACGCATACAGCCAGTTCAAATTCCTTCGCCGTCATGGCCAATGACGAACAAGGGGATTTGCCGCCCCATATGTAGGCCTAGGAATAGCTTGAAACATACTTTGCATGGTTCGCATCATTCGAGTCCGTAGTTAGATGAACCGGGTGTTTTCACAAAGAACTCCCACTCCTGACTTAGTATGATGTGGAATAAGCTACAATGTTGGCAAACTCAGATGTTGTATGGGCACCGCTCATGAGTGCCAATGACAACATCGAGTTGAGAAATGTCCTAAGATGGGGAGGCCCATCTATTTTAGACCGGGAATCGCGGTTTTTCTCACTGTAGAATATGGGCTGCATCTTTCTAGCGGCTTGGGAGTGATTGATAGCAGAACCTGTAACGAATGACAATGCGGGTAGCCGCCGCTCGCTATGGGAATTTTCCAGAGACACTGTTCCTGGGACTGGATGTTGAGGGACAGGAGCACACTATGTCTATCCTTGTCTCTCCTTATTGTCGCGGGTATGAATTTTCTGAGATGGGGATCCTCACGCCCGTCAGACAGACTCAGATCCCCAGGTGTTGACACCAGACTGTTGGAACTGGTTCCATTGATTTCTTGACAAACCCATCCCTCTCTTCGTGCGCTTGGCGCGCTAACTAACGGCATACTACACAGAAGTACAAGCAAGTATCTCGTCATGGATTGTAGTGTAGACTAAAATTCTGGTACAGCAGCCGTTTCCTAATTCGAGCGCTACCTTGTGGGCCGACTTGCAGGCTCTTGGTGCGTACAGTTATTATGTTAGCCCTTACCGATGCACTACACAGCTAGTTAAAGCCATTCGGGCACTCACAGGCCAATCTTTCAGGGAGTAGAGATATTGTCATCTCGAAAAGGTAAGCTCGCTGTCTCACTCAACTACCGGACGAACAGAAATTACCAGTCTGTCATGGATGGGGCAGTTCAGGATAGCGAGTGATATTTCTGCCGACTGAGAAGCTAATCACTAATATTATCCTTTAATATGACTAGTAACTAAGTTAAATTCCGCTTCACTCGCAGTCTGATGACCTCTTCGCAGACTTCAACGCTAGTTTATCTACAGTCACGGCGTCGATGCCCGAAGCAAAGAGGCGAACCTTTTGGGACGGGTGCTCTTGATGTCTTTTTATGTACGGCCGTAGCAAAGTTTATGAGCACCACGTGTAACGGCGGATGCACGAAATACCTCGTAGGAAGCCCGATTTAGTACGCCGAAGTCAAGCTACCTTTCTTATCCTAGATTTGACATCTGTCGTCACAGCCTTGGTCAGTGCTGTAGTTGTATTCGGAGGTATATGTCTAGAACCTAGACTACTTAGCGCTTAGTCTGTAGTCGACAACATCAGTAATCATAATCTTTTTAAGTCTAAATTAGGCAGTTGTTTGTTTGGGACGTGGCGTCTTTCACGACGGGGCGTTGACAAGGGTATTTGCCCCCGGCTGCCAAGGACGATCATGGCAGGTCATGGCTAAGATGTCGAGGACTTCGTGCGGCAGGATCTGCATCTGAATTACGTCGGCACGTCGAATACAACAACCTGCATTCTGGCATGTTCTCCTCTACATTGACGCACTTCCCGTCAAATCCAGAGTATAAGGAATTCTGTTTGTTTGAAGGTTTGGGACCCAACCATCACATCAGCGACCTCTCCACAATATACTGGATTGCATTGCAACACACGGTCAAAAATTGGACCATATTTGAATAGAATTTCGACGGCAATATTCTAAAATAGTTGGACACGGATTGGCTAGGGAGATAGCTTTGTGGTAAGCCAAGTATGTCAAACTCGCTGCGAACTACCTATTGCGCTTGAGCATTGAGACCAAAGAACCCCGGACAATTTAGCTATGATTATACCAGTGCTAATTCTCAACGGTGTGACATGGAAACAGACAGGTCGAGGTCTACAGTGTCTGGACTAGAGAAGCACGCAGCCGCAGACCGGATTTTCTGCATTAGACGAAATTCCTACCTGCTAAATAATATCCCATTGTGTCCGGGTCGAACGGCAGAAATAAACACAGTGTTTACGGTCGGCCTTTCAGCGCTATCATTTAGTTAGACTGTCGTAGGTATTAGTAGTGAGCGGTGTGTATCAGCCACATATCATGCTCCCGCAGTAACTAGCGATCGGGTTGATATCCGCTTCGACCCAAATAATGCGATCATACCTTAATTCGCCAGGACATTCCAACGAGAGGGAAATGAATATCGGAATGCGCATCACGAGCCCGACTTGAAGTTTTGTGATGCGTGTCTTTGTTGGCCGGGCACCTGCAAGAAGTATTCGTATCCATCGTCGTAGCATAGTTCGGTGGCCGATATGGTCTGCCAAGCCCATAGCCATTTTCATTTCAGCGGTCTTTCTGATGCATCTCTTTTTTTTCACCCTCTCAGCTATACGCAATGGCCAGCCATCTTTTTCGTACCGACAGACAGGACACTATCGTAGCTGAACTTGATCACTAGTCTGGTCGAGCTGCGTGTTCGGTGGTATTATTCGTGTACTTGATTCCTTGCCCCTGCTAGGCACGATGATTCTATTTCTCTCCTGATACTGTAATGCGAGATGAGCAAATCTCGCTATGTACCACACATTGGATGACGGTGTAACTGACGTTCCCCAGCATGCCCTGGTTTTCGGCTACACTACGCTACTACTATGAGCCAAGGTGTGAGTAAGAAGCGCGTACACAGGGTCACAACTTCAATGTTACCACAGGCTCCCTGAGTGACCACAGCATAGGATGGTACAACGACGTACCCCCGGTCACTGTACACTCTCTGTTTACACGTCCTAAGGAGCTAAGCCTTCCCCCCCCTGTCCCGGTGATGCCTGGAGATCTTCGATCGGCAGCCCCCAAACAGATCGACCAATCAGCCTCTCAGACCCAGGCAAGCACTGCAGTGTGAGGGCCAATGATATAGCTCGTTTCTCCCTTTTCGGAAGTACGTAGCCAATACAAGGTCGGATTCCATACTTCGTTGTGACTTAACTAAGCCTTCTGCCGGCAGGCCTTAGGCCCCCCCTTGGCAGGTCAACTTCGGGTCTTTCGCCTGTACTGATAGATGGTATGTATGCTACTGCATATGGCATCTACATGGACATATTGCCATGTGATAAGTAGGCAGTATGATGCGCAGATGCAACGAGCTTAAGCGAAGCAATCTTAATGATACGCTCAAAGTCGTGTGGTCAAGAATGTTCACAAATCTCATGATATGTTGTCGTCGCCATCATCAGTATAATTCTCATCAACATTATACTCAGTACTATGCCCGGTATAAGCCCAGGAACGCCAATTATCTCCCTGTGGCATTACAAGTGCATCGTGTCCGCTTTCTAGTAACAACTAATCCGTAATAGTGTGCAATATTGAACCACGGCTCGCTGAATCCCCGTGTCCCGGTCCTGGGAAGATGTGGCTAAAGGCCAGCCTGCGCCCTCTCTCATTTGGTATTTTGCTGGAATACTCGTCTCTCAAGTGCACGCTACAGTATGCGTATCAGCGGTCTTCCCTAACCCGGCTTTTCCTGTTGCAGTAGCTGTAATCACTAATCTGAAAAATCTCTGTCACTTCGTGTCTTGGGGTACTTGAGCCTAGTAGTAAGACCGAGTCACCTACGAAGTTTATCCTTGTTACTACCGTCTCCCTCACCTTGGATTACTTGTTTAGGCTTGGGCTATAAGCCCCTTTTCTTCTTTTTCCATGCATCTTGGTCCACTCTGTCGGGTGTCAGTAAGAGTACCTAGCTCCCAGGTTGCTGCCGTGATCGTCTGCCACCGGCGAACCATTTGGAACCCCCCTAGCCCCCGTTGAGTTTGTGGGGAGAAATGGCGTGTCCTCAGTCCCCCATACCGGGCTTCTGGCGATGACTTGCCTTTCCCTCCTCTCACTCAATGCGAGCACCCTTGCATGATTTGCAGCTTTATTCGAGACACTGAGAATTTCAGCATCAACGGCCAGCATCCCTGCCAGCGGATGCTTAGACGAGTATCCACTAGTTCTACTATTAGTGTCTATGCTGGTATTGACTGGAGCAGTGTACAACACGCAGCTGTCCGACTCACTACCTAGGCAGAGTCAAGGGGCGAACAGGAAGAAGACGAAGTAACCTGGCGGTCCCCTAGAGGCATATGCGGGCCACACACACACACGCACATACACACGCACATACACAGCTTTGCGGCTACTAGCCAAGATACATGGAGTGATTTGAGAGGGGCAATCCTAAACGAATCGGTTAAGAAAGCAACGAAGGCTTGAGATCAACGGCCGAGAAGCAAGGTAACCACCTCCATAGTTGTTCGTATGTGTATCCGTAGTCTCAACCGCCGGCCTTTCGATGGATTTTGGTGACCGCGGCCCCCATTACTTTACATTACATTGCACTACAAAATCACCACCGCCATCTATCCAACCGACTCAGGCAATGTGTCTCGTTCCTGATTCTCTGACTCTCCTGACTCTTTATCTCATCCCCTTTTCCCCTCGCAATTTTTCTTTTATACTTGTCCCAGTCTGAGGAACAACGTCTCAGTTTTTCCACATCGCCAAAGAGAAAAGAAGAAGAGACGAAGATCAAAAAAGAAGAAGAAGAAAAGGGACGATCTCATCGCGACACTAAGCTGACCTAGACTACCGTTTGCTAGCAGTCTTTCCGTTAACCGCAATTCGCTGCAAACCATTCATCCGTTTTCCCTAGTCGGTTGCTGGTGTGTGCTTCTACTAGCCAGCCAAGCTGCGAAGCGAACTACGCATACCACGCGAACTCCCCTCGGTTACCTACCTTTATCTTCTTGCAGCCCATCCAGTTCAACCTCATGCGAACAGGTTCAGGCTTCCTGCATGCAAGAGGACGACAGCTCCACAATCAAGCGAAACCCGCTTCTAATTAAATTGGCTGCATTTAAATCTTGAAGTGTAAGTGGTGATTTTCTACTTTTTTTGTCTTGTTGCGCCGACACTTCTTCACCCAGCGCCATCTATGACGCCCCCCTAACGCGAGTTACTCAAAAAGAGCTGCTTAGCTCGGTGTCCCTTTTCAGTAGTTCCCGTCGGGCATCGTTGTCTTCTAGCGAGCCCACAGATCTATTCGAGCAAGGGACACTTCTTCAATAGACTAATACAGCATAGACACTAAAGTCGTGCGTATGACTTGCTCTTTGAGGCGGGGGAAAATAAGTTTTGAACGCCTCCAGTTTCCGAGACCCCGACTCAGAATCAGTTTGTCAACTGCCCCCGGGCCAATAAGCGGCGTTAGAACCACCAGCTTTCCCCTGTGAGCGTGCCTATCAAAGACTCTAGGACGGATGAGAAAAGGAAGCCCACTCCCGTCCATCTGCCCAAATAAGCCGTATAAGCAGCCTGCGGTCTCTAATCAATCGCACTGGATCTACAACAGCCTTGTTCCTGTCTTTTGCGGGCCGACAACCACACCCTTGACAATTTCAAGAAAATATACCCTCAACCTCCTAAGGGCATTTTTGTTTCACTTCCCCATCCTAGAGAAGGGCGAATAGTAACGTAAAAAAGCAACTATCAGATCGCTCGGTGGACTCGACTATTTCTAAGACAAACCGTCCAAGAAAGGCAGAGCGACAAGCCCCATCAGCAAGCCAACCGTCCTCCAAAATTTCCCCCTCATTCCTTCACGCGCTCCCTAACTACCCCTAGACGCACTTCTATACCTGCTCTCACCCTTCAGTTGACAACACGCACGGATTCCTTCACTTGTCCGTACTTGCGTGGTCTCTCCTCCCCTCGGACTTCTGTGACACTTGCTCCCGAAACAAGTGTTCGTTCTCTCGTTCTATTTGGAACAAGACCTATCCCATCCTATCTCACAACTGATCTCAGAGCTTCCCGTATTAGACATATCTTGATGTCTGCTGTCAAGTTTAACTACCCAACTTACAAGCTGTTCGAGGTGAGTCAACGAAGGATTCCTCGCTGACGGACCCTGATGTCTCTCGGATTTTGGGACCACCAAGCTGACCAAACTGTCCCCCTAAGCCTCAATATCACCCCCAGAGGCCGATAATCATCGACGCAGACTCGATAGAGTCTCCCGAGACGGTCACGCTGCGGTACGAGGAGGAGGCCGCGGCAAGAGCGAACGGAGGAGACCTTCGTGGGGACTCCCCGCCTGGTCTCCTGGGTATCGGCGCGTGTCCAAAGCCAGAACCGCCCCCAATGCACTGTAAGTTCTCTACATCCGTGCGAGGCATGTCTTGTTGTCGAGTAATACTTTACTGCCTGTTGGACGAAAAGATGGTTGCTAGTGATGGAGGAGGCGTAGCAAGAGGAGGACATGCAGGGGACTCGAAGTTGATGGTGTATTCGTTTTCGGTCCGAAACGCAAGACTTGGCGATAAAAAAGGTCAAGACTGACCATAAACATTTCAGCAGCATTTGATTCTCCCAGACCATACCAAGACGCTCAGTATCCCTATTCCGGGCAGCCATTTGGCGCGCAACAGACGGAGAATGCGGCAGCAGCACAGCTCAACCATCTGGCCTTCGCCGCCAACAGCTCAGCAAGCCAATACATGCCACCGGTTGTGCCAACGCTGACCTCATACCAACCGACGAGCGGCGGCTTTGGTACAAAGGTGATCATTAAGCTTTCGGCGGCGTACGAATTTGTCGGGCCTACAACTCATTTCTTTCTTTCTTTTGGGTCGCACAAGAGCCCAGCGCATGCGATCCGAGATGGCGGCGATGCCAGCGGGCTCGGGTGCGTCGTCAGCGGAGACGCACCACAGTTGGAAGACACGAGGATTCTGAGCGGCAACGTGCCTATATCACTCTCGATAGAGAGCGCAGACGGACAGATACTGGCCAACATAGACGTGGGCACGTTTACTTATGACACACAGGCTGTGGGCGCGGAGGGGTCCCATGAGGACATCACGCGGCGGCCTTCCTCCAAGTCACATGAGGACAACCAGTCGCAGCAGCAACAACAGCAACAGCAGCATACAACTTCTCCCAAGCATGAACCGCAGCAAGAGGCTGACCAGCTCACCGAGGCCGCGGCGACTGCTACAAATACATACCCCTATGCTCCGGCCACGCAGCCTGGCTATGACGCCACAGGATATTCCAGTAATACCAACAACAACATGCTGTCTACATCCTATCGCTCTTCGTACGGCGCCGACTACCCTCGCGCGCCGCCGCCGCCGCTGCTCAAGACGCCCTCGTGGGCTCATCCGTACGGATCCTCATTAGCATCACCGCGCAGCCCGCCCAGCATCCACCATGCGACCATCTCGCGCTCGGCCGTGACGACACTGCCAATGCCGACGTCGGGCGCTCCGCAGCTCATCAGGACAAGCACGCTACAGGCCGCTAGCTCCTCGAACAGCAGTTCGATGCACCCATACGCCATGTACTCGGCGAAAGCGGTGCTCAAGATCAACGGCGACCTCGAGTCGATGGCAAGCGGCTGGACGCCCGAGGAGTGCGAGAACGGGCGGCGGATCGTGCAGTTCAGCAAGAAGCAGTCAGGGGCGACGCTGTCGACGACGTTCAAGCCCGTGCCCGTCAACGAGCGGCCGCCCACCGGCATCTTCATCAGTTGCATCTACTGGAACGAGAAGCGCGAGTGCTTCGTCACCAGCGTCGACACCATCTCCCTGTTAGAGCAGCTGCTCGCCGCGCCGAGCCGCTTCTCCGTCGAGGAGAAGAACCGTATCCGCCGCAACCTCGAGGGCTTTCGCCCCCTAACCGTCAGCAAGGCCAAGCCCGACAGTGAGGAGTTCTTCAAGACCATCATGGGCTTTCCCAGCCCGAAGCCCCGCAACATCGAGAAGGACGTCAAGGTGTTTCCCTGGAAGATCTTGGCGCCTGCACTGAAGAAGATCATTTCAAAATACGTGAGTTGGAGCTCTCTTCTACTGTTTCATTCCCACAACTGCCCTTTCCCCCTTTTAGTCTACAATAGCGGGAGTTCGCGTCTTCCCTCGGGATTGGCGATTTGGAGATCATGTATACAACATTGAACCCCCTTTACGGCATTCACTTCTGCGTTTCTGAGACATGCTTCTCCCCCCTCCCTCCGTTTCATTCGCCCCGATTTTCCATCCTCTTCTACTGTATTCTTTTCTTTCTTCCTATCTATATACTTAATGATATCTATCTCACACTCAAGCTAACATGTTTTCTCCCCAACTCTAGTCGGCATCTCCGTCCAATTCCTCCGGCATCCACCACTCAGTACCACAATCATACCACCCGACATCAGGTCCGCCCGCACTCCTGACGCCCGTAAGCAGCACCAGCCCAGGCCTCTACGGCCCGCCTCAAACGCCCACGCTCGCGGACTCAAGCTACGGGCACCAAGACTCACAAACAATGGCGTCGCCGCGCTCGCTGCCGGGCGCGCCGTCGAGCTGGGCCCCTTACACAGCGCGCACGCTCTCGCCGAGTCTCAAATCGCACTCCCCGCAAAGCGGCGTCCGCATCCCCAGCCTGCCGTCGTACACGAACCCCTCGACGCACGGCTATGGGATGGCCAGTCACCGCTGGGACGCCAACGGCTACGGCGATGCGCCGGCGGCGCCCGCATACGCTAGCCATCAACATCATCCTAGCCATGTGTACGGCACCAGTGCGTATGGCGGGAGTGCCCACCACCGCGAATAATTGTTGGTGTGAGCAGTTCTGACGAGTGCCCCCATCACGCACGCACATGCGCACACGCGCACACACGCATACGTACATACTTATCATACATACGCACATACATACCTGAAATGCCATGCCATTTCATGGCGTGGAATGGAGAAAAGCAAAGCAGAGCCACGAGAGGTCGATTGCAAATGCATGGTCCGATGCTACCATATATGACCGCTTCGAACTTGGCACTTACAACAAGGCCCTCTCAGCTGCCCATTCAACATGGGTCGACTCCTTGGCAGGAACTATCTCTGCCGTCTTCCCTCCTCCCGCCCACCATGTTTTCTTCCTCCTCACGACCACCAGTCCAGCCGTATTCTTCAGCTCGTCCACGGAAACAATGAATCGGTCATTCAGTAAAGGAATCACCTGCTGATGACTTCCTTCCCGTGTTCATGGCGGCAGACATAAAGACAACCGTGACGCTCGCGACGAAAATCGGGAGGAAGGAATAAAGTGGGAGCTCTTATGCGTCGTGCGCGCGTGTGATGGTGATCGTGTGAGTGGGCGGTGGGGAATCCGTTGACCCCCTTTTTAGGTCAGCTGGGCCATCAACCAATTACGACTCTTCACACCTTCACACCACTCCAACTTTTGCTTCTCTAATACCTCTAATACTACATCCCACCCGGCCTTGCGTATCCGCACTGGATAATATTATCCCACCTGCCTCGCCTGCGTCGCATTGCATTCGGGAGGACCCGACACATGACGTTGGTCTATTTGCACGGTCTGCGGCTCTCTATCGGCCCGTATATCGAAAAATGCATCTCCGATGGGAACCACCTACTGCTGCATAGCATCATGGGTGTATGCGCATCTCTACGAATACGAAACAATATCATAATAACCATTATCAGCATACGGAGGAGCACTCACAACTAAATAATTGAACTATTCATTCCCGTCTCACGGGGCCTAGCAGATGCACACCAATACCACCGCCATCGGCATCATCAACTCTAACACAGTAACTACAACATGAACTATGAACACCACAAGCACTCTGCAACAAGCGAGCATCATCGCCGTCACTACGTTTCCAGCTCGGGAACCAGCTAATTATCCAGCTCAGCTCAGCTACCAAACCAACGTTCCCATCCCGACTCGGGACATCTTTTCTTTGTCTCTTTCCCATAAGCTGTCTAGGCGCTTACTGTTTCTCTCTCCTCTTTCCTCTTCTCTTTTTGGGTATTCACTCCTTTTTGAAGTTTTTCGTTGACTTCCAGCAAACACTTGTACTCTACTACAGACAATTTTTATTTTTTTATTTTCTTTTCTGTCATCATCTTCTTTCTTGGATATGGGATACGTACGGTGGGAGGAGTTCAGGGTGGGTGATCCGGCATAGGTATGGGAATAGATGGCTGGGTGGGTTGGTTGGTGGTCGGATGATCAGTCGGTTTGGGTATCTGGCTGGGTAGACCGGTTTTTTGTTGTCAGGTTAGCAGGTTGGTTGGGCTGGTCGGTTGATATCGAGTGAAATGAAAGAGAGAATAGATGAATGATTTGAAAGTTTTTCCTGCTTCTTGGTGTGACTTGAGTATCAATTGATTGCGATACTGGACTGTTATTCCGTGGCAAACACACGCAAGAGACGAAAACACAGGAGAATCGAGATGAGGTACGTTTTGGGGGAAAGAAGAAAGGTTAAATATGGAGGTAGAGTAATTGCAAGCCGAAGCCGGGGCACCGGGTGCTTCGACAATAGCCAGCATAACCAAGCCAGGGTCAAAAGCTAATGGCCCGTGGACGCTTCGCAAATTCCCATAAACCATATCTACGGGAAAAGATAACTTATCTTCTTAATCAAACATTTTCTCAATTCATGTACGACTTCCATCTGGTTTTAGAAGCTGTTCCAAGGGAATTAGATTTGATAATAAAATATAATCAACATTTTCAAGATTCATCCCGGACCAGTAGAATGAGCCAGCTCCTTTTAAGCTTCAACAAAATCAAGTTTCATCAGCATCACGAAAACCTTCTTCAGCTCGAAAAATTCGTGAGTCACCGCGAGGGATGGTTAAATATCTGTGCCGTACTCCTCGATCTCTTTACCTCTTTCCCTTCTTCTCCCATAATCTCGTCTGCTCTAAAATCCCCCCTATCCATAATTTTGACAAGGATCCATCAAAATACATACAACCAAGTGGGAATATCTAGTGGCATGGGGTGATTCCCTGCCACTCCTCTATGAATGCTGTATTATATCGGTAGCGTGGGAAACAGGGGGCATCGGAACGACGTCAGTGCTTTGGTTTTGTGTCGTCAGTTCTCTCCCAAAGCAGGCGCAGTCTCAATTTTTGGATTCTACTAAGCGGGGGCCTAGAACCACAGCAGCACCAGTTATAAAGTTACCGCGGAAATGGTTGGACTCCGCTAGTAAAAGTCGTAACAAGGAGCCTGTGATGAAATTACGTCCGGGCGATGCAGGTTTACTTTTAACCTAGCTAATATTCGGGTCTCGAGATGAGCTCGGATATAGCCATCTAAACGGACGAATCTGAGGCTTAAGGGCAATATACTAAGCATGGTAGCTAGCACGAAGATGAATATAGCATGGATTAAGACTGCCTACCCCTTGTTTCTCTCTTTCTCTCTCTCTCTCTCTTCTCTTTATTCTTTATCTGTTTTCCTTTCGTGTTTTGATTACTTTCATACTCTTTGAAGTATTGTATTCGAGCCAACCATGTCATCTCTGAATCGTGATATATGTCGCATACGGAAGAATTCAAACATAACAGACAAGGCATTATATGTGATAGGAAGAGGGCTTCAACAAAGCGTATTCATTAGAAGCATTCTGGGGCCTGGGGTGAGTATTGTATATAGAAGCCCAATGATTCACCGACATCATTACCCGATTCTGAACACAAGAAAAATATTCCACTACAGGGCTATTATCTAGCGTTAGATAGACAATATCTTTCTAAGCTATCCAAACTGTCCAGAATCTACCGGTACTGATTCGTTGTCGGATGCCTTACTGTAGTAGGCATTTGGGTGTTGATAACTGTGATTTGCAAGCGTAATTGCCTAACTCTGAAATGTAGGTCAGACGGGTTGCGTGTAAATCGTCGAGATAAAGAAACTTACATAGAAATCGCTTCAAGAGTACAATATTCCAGGCAAGCAAGGAAAACTAAGTTTTTTTTCTCTTTACCACACCCCTCAGTATTATTGAAAATTTTATTGATTGAAAGTAAGGATTATAATGTTCATGGTGTTTAACAAGTATACCTATCACTTGTAGGTAACAGGTGCTAGCTACCTCCGTGGACCTTAGGTACCTACTTAGGTAAGTAGCTAGGCTGCCGAGGCCGCAGCTAAAAGCGGCGTGGATTATGTAAGCTTCTTTAGCGCCTCCCTCACCGTACTATGTACATGGATGAGGTACGTCGTGCATATGTAAGTCCCCATCTTGAATACCAACACCACCACGAAAACCAACAACCGTACCTGTCGTCCTTTTCTCAGCGTTACTATCTTGCTGTATGACATGCATTTCCCGGCGAATCGAACCCGTATTCTCGCATCTTAGCATCGTTCTCGGCAAGCCGCTCGCCTCTTTTATGTCGTAACCAAAGACAGGCACAACCTGCAAGATAGCCCATTCGTCTTCGTCTGCCTGCAGCCTCATTTCAGCCCCCCTCTTCCGAGCCCTCCTCCAAACCCGGCGTGCCAGCTCCAATGGTCATCAGCAACCCCTCGTCTCCGCCGATTTTCACTGATTCGCCCACGGTTTGGAAGGCAATCGTCTGCCTACCTCCTGCTCCGCCCACTGGCGCCGTAGGCTGCTCCTCCGTTCGCCATGTCCGGACGCAAGCTCGGCGGAGGTAGGGTCTTGGGGAGCGGGAAGGGTCTTGCGCCGGCGGTCCGCAGGGAGCGCGCCACGAGCCCTACTACCGTTCCCTCCGACAGTTCGCTCTCCGTCGGCTCGCCTGCTGCCTCCGCCTCTGCCACCTCGAGTCCCTTGCCCGATTTTGCCCAGGACCTGACTTCTAACGTCAGCCTCGCTGGACCCAGCGACATTGGGAGTACGAGCTCCCGGCTCGTCTGTCCGATCTGCAACGAGGAGATGCTCACCCTCTTGCAGCTGAACCGCCATATCGACGACAACCACCAGGAACTGCCCGAGTTTGAGCACGACGAGGTCAAGTCTTGGATAGACAAGCAAGTCCTCAAGGCGAAACGCTTCCAGCCGCTTTCCCTCATCAACCAGAAACTGCGCGGTCTAGACGTCTTCGAGTCCAACGAATCTCTGCCACCGCTTCAGCCGGTATCGGTGCGAACACCTAGAGCACCCGTCTCCGAACCTCCCATCGACCCCGATGATTTAATCAATACATCACACTGGCAGAGGTCGGGGCCTAATGACCTGTGTACCGACCCGGCATGCGGGAAACGCCTCGGTGCTGTCAACGGAAGCATCAACTGTAGGCAATGCGGTCGTCTGTTTTGCGAGGAACACACCATGTATCAGATGAAGCTTTCCAGATCAGCACAGCACGAACCCGTCAGGGGCTATTGGTACAGGGTCTGCGAGACGTGCTACAAGTCGAGAGAGGGCTACAATGATCACAATGGCTTCGCAAGGGATCACACACAGAACTTTGCAGCCATACGGAGGAAGACGGTAGACAAGCAGACGCTCGAAATATCACGTCTCGAAAAGAGGCTGACCAAACTGACGCATATACTGGCGAACGCTCCCGACGTCGTGTCGACCAGCGGCGGCGGTGGTACCCTGCTATCGTCGGTTCCATCTCTAAACGGCCAGAGGAATCCGCGCAAGATCCTCGAGCAGTCGGTCGTGACCTGGGAGGAAGACGCCAAAGTCCCCAAGTGCCCATTTTGCAAGCAAGAGTTTGGGTCATGGACATTCAGGCGGCATCACTGTCGTATATGCGGAAGAGTTGTGTGCGCAGACCCGCAAACTGCATGCTCGTCCGAGGTGAGTCTAAACGTAGCGAACACTGGTCCAGCCCCGTCTGAAAAAGCAGAAGGTGAGCCCGTGCATGTCGACATAAGGATGTGTCACGAATGCAAAACCACTATCTTTGCCAAGCGAGATTTCGTCGAGTCTATAAAGCGAAAACCTCCAGACCAAGTAGGATACGAGGTGTTGAAGCAATTTGAGTGGGGCATAGAGCTGCTGCTGCCTACATTTCAGCGGACACTTCTACTTCTACAAGACGAGAACAATCCGCCCAGTCGGTCACAGATACAAGAAGCTGGTAAGCTGCGGAAGAGGCTGATTGACAGTTTCACAAAGTACGATTTGGCAGCGAGACGTCTACGCGATATGAAGACCGAAAGTCCATCGCAGCAGCGGCTACAGAAAGCAACCTATCAAGCAGCGTCGTCTTTCCTCCACATGCACATGCTGCCCTTGAAAAACCTGCCTCGACTACTGAAACAGAATAGCTCCAAGAGCCGCCTTTCTTCCAACGGCCATGTCGCGAGTCCGCTCCGCCAGGGCGATGTTCTCGAGACGGCGAGTCAGACAAGCGAGGGAAGTACCGTGATCTCTGCCCTGGAAACAGAAGAGAAGGAGCTGCGGGAGCGGCTCATAGTGCTGGAGGAGCAAAAGTATATGGTGCAGAAGATGATCAATGCCTCTAGGGGTGCGCGGCGCTTCGAAGAGGTGAGCGCCCTCACGCGAAACGTAGAGGAGCTCGATAAGGAGATCGAGGCGGCCAGGACTAGCGTGAGCAGCGTGGAGCAGCGGTGGCAGGGGTTATATGCCAATGACGGGCCTGCCCCCCCGTGAACAACGACCATCAAAACGATTTAATTGTGAATTATTGGTGCAATGGAACGGAAATTCTCAGATTTTTGTTGTTGTTCTTTTTTCTTTTATCTGCACTGGAGTTGAGGGCAAATGGTTAAAATCATTGCATGGCACGGCGCTGGGGTCGGATCTATCAGCATTCTTGTTATTTCACCTTGTCAGGCGAAATCACATGGAAATTTTATCATCCTCATCAAACTAACTACTGCTGTTTCTCTCCATGGAAATTGCCCAAAGTGATACTGTTTTGTACACCCGTGATTAAACACTTGATCGAGCGCATGTTATGAAGAGGGACGCGCAGGCCTCTTCGTAGAATGAAGAAGCGCCGACCTAAGATATCTGTCTCGCATATCGTTGGTCTCGGGCCATACCTTGGTAATGGCGTACGTGACAGGCAAGTGCTGGGGAGGCGTATAGTCGGTCCTCCAGGGCAGGGGTAATCGGACATAGCAATCGCCAAAACGATCCCATACGACCTCCGTGCTAGGCGTAAGTTCCCCGAGCTCGCGCCCGCCGATCTCCTGCGTGAGGGCGTCGAACATGAGGGGGAAGTGCGCGAGATTTAACCGCCCCGACCACTTCCCCCCGGCGGGGTGTGGCACGAAATAATCGGGCAAATGCCCGTACAGCAGCCCGAACAGGGCATCGGCTATAGTTCTGAACTGCGCGGGACTGCACCGCGCCATGCCTGCGCACAGTCTGTCCGCGGGGATGGAATGCGGTAGATCGGGGGTCAGCTGCGGATCATAGGCCCAGCCTTCGCTGTCGAGGTCGTCGATGTCGTCGAAGGGCATGGGGTTCTCCTCCGCTGGGAGGTTGAAGCTGCAGTTCTCGACGGAGAGACACAGGATGTCGTCTATGTGCACCGTGACGGTGCGGTGGACGACGGGCTCCACGGGCGTCTTCCCTTTCTCCTTCCCGGTCTCTGTCTTCTCATCCCGAGCAGCATCATCATCATCATCCCCGACCTCATGGCCCGGCGTGTCCGTCCACAGCTGCCCGTCGCCAGCACGCACGCAGAGACCCCGTTTCGGCCGCGTGAGGGTGATGTTCGCGGCCTTGGATTCCGGCAGTGCGCAGATGAGCCTTGCCTCGGTGCAGGACCGGCGCACGGCGCTCCGGGCCTGCCATGCCGAGGGGTCGTAGAAGAAGACGTCTTCGTCCTCATCTTGTATGTCCAGACGGCGCAGGTCGAGGTAGAGCCACGGCGGCGAGGTGCTGCGGTTACAGCCTTCGTGATCGTTGGGGAAGCAGTGCACGTTGAAGAAGTTTATGCCGGGCGTCGGTACGGCGAAGCGCCAGATTTGATGGCGCAGCTCTGCGGGTAGGTCTTTGAAGCGGGGGAACTGGGCCATTGGCTCTGGTGAGGTTGGTGTTGTCTCAGAGGTTACAGAGGCGTTATCGTCGGCGTTGTCTTTCTTGTCGTATGTGATACTTGATGTCGCTGTTGATGCGAAGGGAGACATCATGTGTGAATATGATGTCATTCTTCTTTAAGACAAGTCTAATGCTACATTTATTAAAGAGGAAGACGACAGAACATCCTCCCAGGTCCGTTATGTTGCGTCTATAGCTGGATTATGATATAGATATATATATATAATCAATGTAGGTAGCAGAGACACAGACTATGCGTACAACAACTGCTTATGAGTTACATGGATGTGAGTTGGTTGAGATAGAGGCCCGGCATGCGGCGACGACCCCGCTATAACGACTCCCGGGAGCTATGTACCTAGGTAGATACCTCAATAAGGTCCCCTACCTGCATGTGCCTAGGATAGCCCCACGTAGTTGCCTCTAGGGGATGCAGCTGTAGATCCTTGTAACAAAGGCACTTAAATGGAACATCATCAACATCATCATCCCAAGGTTCTGACCGCGACCCGAAGAACAGTAAAAAGCCGACACCTCATAGTCTTCTCCATTTAACGCGTAGTTCGTTTCGAGGATTGAATTATTGGCTGCTGTTGAAAAGTAAATTCGCCTTTCGCCGCAGAAAGACGCGTCTTAGTCGACGCTCCCCGCCCTCGGTCCTTTCGAAGAACAACTCGGCCATCTTCGTGTTGCTGTGAGGCGCATTCTATTATTCCACTGGGAACACATTATATAAAGCATCTCGCGTTACAAACCACGTACGCATACAGAACCTACGTCAAAGCACAATGCCTCCTAAAAGGCGGGGACGGCCTGCGAGAGCAGAAGCACCACAACCCTCGCCCTCACCTGAACCGGGACCGGAACCCGTCGCCGACGATGACGATGCCTCGAACCATTCAGATCAAGATGAAGATCAAGACTCAGACCCAGACCTAGACCCAGACGCAAGTCAAAGAGAATCCGACTTCAAGTTCTTCAATACAACCTTCTCCACCTTCCGCGTCTCCCCGCTGTACATGGGCCAAAACGTCATAAACGAGATATGGCTAGACACGCTCTCGCGCCGTCTGCGCGACACACTCGTAGGCGACGTCGTGCGCGGCGTTCGTGTCGGCCTTGAAAATGATAACACGCTTAATCGCCTGGGCGTGCTGGAGAGGGTGGAGTGGCGGGAATGCGAGCTGGAAAGTATTATGCCTACTCTGAAATATACGGAGAGGAGGCTGCCGGCAAGGGGGCGTGGTCGTGATATACAGGGTGGGAGAGGGGTGCGGCGGGTGCGACGTCTACTTTGCCTCGAGCTGGAGTATGAAAGGGCTACTTTTAGCGCACTTATGCTACCGTCGCTTGACGACGGGAATGAATCACAAAACAGGGGTGCGACTGGGGTTGGGGGTGAAGATGACGAAGATGGCTCATCGCGATCACGGAATCCTCCTTCATGGACACGGCACACCACAGACTACGAAACTCAACCCGGAGACAGCGGGAAAGGCGCACAAGACGTAGACAATGGGGATGAACGCGAAAGTAACGCCTTTGCTCGCTTCCCATTACTCCTCACGCGCATGCCAGCTCCGCTAAAGTCGGTGCTAATAGACTTCCTCTCAAGCACATTCGACTGCCGCATCAGCCCGCTATACCTCGGCACGCGGACGCTGATCCGCAGCTGGGAGCGGTGGATAGAAGAAAGTGGCGTGGACTCAGGCAGGGCCCTGAACAAAGACGTCGCGCTGACACTTGGTTTTCACCTTGAGCCTGATCCTACAACGACAGCCCCAGGAATCTACATAGATACAACAAGAGTAAAGTCCCCAGCACCCGATGAACAACAAAAAATCCAGAAGCCGATGGCGTTGGGTCTGAAAACCCTGGATGTCGTGGTGCCGGCCGAAGAAGTCCGTCGTTTCCTGCGGGTTGGGAGATCTATAAATGTATCGACTAACACCGACAATAATGCCAACAACGGAAAGGGAAAAGGAAAAGAGAGTAGAAAACGTCCCGCGGACAACACAGACACAAACACAACAGCCCGAGAAAATGAAAGACTCCGCCGCAGAAAACTAGGAGGCGGAAAAGATGAAGAGGGATGGACTTGGTTACCACAAGGACAACAAGAAGACCATCAACAGCAAGATGAAAGCGACAACGGCATAACCGAAACAGAAACGAGCACTTTCCCCCAACCCTTCACCAATGCCCTGGCAAAATACCTAGACCACCACCTTGCACTAGACGTGACGCACCCCGGCGTGCGCGTGCTCCGCGTCGTCTGCGACGCTTTCGCGCTCTCCGAGACGCGGATGAAAGTCTTTCCTCCTCGAGGAGGGGGCGGAGACGACGAGGCGAATGCCGTGGATACATTCCTACGGAATCTGATACGCAGGGCTCAGGGGCGGGAATGGAGTGACGGGGCTCTACGACTTGCGAATTTACGGGTTATAGCATGAATGTTCATTGAGTGTCATGAGGTATTCTCCTCATCTATTCTTTGGGAGAAATGAAGGGTGCGGATTCGGTTTGCATGATGGTTGCATGCATGCATGTATTCGCAAATGACCGAGAGGATACGGCCGGGCTGCTCTTCGGGAAGGGGGGGGGGGAAAGCCGGTAGGAGTCATGAGTATATGTCCAAGCACTTCTGTTGTTATATATAACATCCCTTCTGCATTAGGCAATTGAGCAATGATACCCATTCCAATTTTCGAACAATTGACCCTGCACATGGATGAAGATCAAGATAAGCATAGCAAAGTCATGACAAAGCAAAGCAATCAAGCAGGCCACAAGACAAGTACAGTAAACTAAAACAACAAAAGTTGATCATTCATTCCTCTTTTCCCGGGTATCGTCTGTATGGGTATAAGTACTACCTTATAAGTACCTAGGTATGTATATACTCAAACTCAGAGGTAAGATGTAAACCAGTCAAGGCCTAGTGCCATCCATCCATCCATCCATCCATCTGTTTGGTCTAGTATGATCTGGTATGGTCTTGTCCGGTCTGGTATAATAACAATGCCTGGCCAAAACCTGGCCTGATATCCCAGCACATAAAAAGGAAAAGCAAAACATAACACAACACAACAACATGGATCGATTAATCAATCAATCGACCAAATGGACATATGCCGCCAAGCCAAGCCAACCATCCATCATCCAGGATATTGCATCCAAACGCCGCCCCATCGAGATTTCCAGTAGTAGACCTAGGTAGACGTGTAGTGGTGTAGTGGTATGGTAGTCCAGTCCAGTTCTAGGTAAAATTATCTATTCAACCTAGAAAAAAACAAGGGAAAAAAAGTGTGTCAAATGAAGCATTCCAGTACCCTATGCCAGTGTATCAACGCCACCAAGGAACTTCCTGACCCGACCGACTTCGAGTTCGCCTTTCTCGCTCTCGACTGCCCGCACGAGACCATCCAGAACTGTATCCACCTCATCTTCTAATATACCTGCGCACAGGGCCACGACCTTGCGGTATTTGATTTCGATGTCTTTGCTCCGGCTTTTTAGTGATGCCACGCCCGTCCTCGTAAGATCTGTGCGGTTCTTGAGAGCCTGTATCCGAGCCCGTAAGACTGTGGCACTGGGTATTGATCCGTCGTCTCTCCGCTCTGCATGACTACCGAGTTCTGGAAGGGACTGCAGGTTCATTTCCCAGGATATACTACTCTCATCCAAGAGCCCTTGGCTTTGCTGGATTTTACCGAGACGTTTCTGTTCTTCGTCCCTACCCCGCGTCAAGTTGATTACTTTCTGCCGAGTGAGCAATTGAGATTTCGCCGCTGCTTGTAATTGTTCAAGCGTTCTCCGGGCATCGTTGAGCTGTGTAGACGTAGATCGTAATGTAGCATGCAGCGAGTCCAGATCCGTTTGTTTCTTTTTGACTTCTGCTTGGAAACTATTTGACGTTTCGTTAAGGAGATGAGTTATGGCTGATGTATGTTAGTACATGTCTGCGTCAGAAAGACTACACACTACTCACAAGTAATGATATCATCGCTGCTCTCGCGGCTCATATTGCCGTTTCCAACAACCTTTGTGACATCATCATCTACCGCATCGCCGTTCAAGCCGTTCAAGCCGTTCAGACTACTCTGGCCATTCTCACCGCCCTCACCACCAACGCCAAAATCAGATGGTCGCAATCCTGCCGCATTAGCAATATTCGGATCTGCGCCAACCTCGAGCAATTGTGATATAATGCTCCTATTGCCCACACGCGATGCGATGCCGAGAGCTGTATCGCCCGACTTATCTTGCGCATTGACGATCTCACTCATAAATCGCCCAATGCTCATTTTCGGTGCAGCTCCAGCACTACCATTCGCTACAGTTGTTTGGCTGCTAGGAGCGCTTCCATGCCTGACCACCCATTCAAGTAGACTCTCCAGATAATACCTACTTGAATGGCTACGCCCCTTGACAGCGCTCGATAATGCGATGTGATGCAAGACAGTGCGTCCCCGCTTATCTCGAATATCAATCGTATTGCCCAGGACATCAAGTAGCTCTGGAAACGATACTTGTTCCGAGTTGTTGGTGACAGCTGACGCTCGCATTAACGCTGTTTCGCCGGAGGCGTTTACTCTGGAGGGGTTTGCGCCCGTCGAGATTAAAGCGCGGAGTAGCGGCATACGAGCCAGTGTGGCGGCCCAATGTAAGGCAGTGTTGCTTGAGGCGTCAATGGGCGAGTCAAGATCAACAGGGCTTAATGACTGGAGAGCCTCGATTGGTACGTAGTCTACATCGTTTGTCCCCTTATCCATGAATAAGCTCATGAGTAAATTACGCTTGCGCTCGGCCTCGGGAGAGAGGTCAAATGGTAAAGGAGGGAGGAAGTTGGCGTCGGGATCATGTGTATCATGCGTATTTATGCCAGCCTGGGAGTAGACGAAAGACTCGTTTGGCTCCGTGGGTGATCCTGGATAGTTGCTGGCGTACATATCCATGGCTTGCGAGGCATATCCAAAGCTCTCGGACGGTGTAACGAGCCTTTGGCGTTTGCGTGGGGGTTCGTCCCCCATTAATAGCTGCGAATTCTGTGTTGAATAGGCCGTATCCATGCCTTGTCCATAGTCAGATGCAAGGCTTTGCTGTGAGTTACCTGGAAAGTCGTCCATGTTCTGTATCGAGGATGATTGGCGACTGAAGCTCGGCGGTCTTGTCGGTCCCGTCGGTCCATTACGGCTCCTCGGCCCTGGCGAATCAAACCGAGCCTTGCTGATGGCAGCGACGGCGTTGGATGCTGTACTCGATATGTTTTTGAAAAAGGTGCCTGATAAGCCGTTGGAGCGTCCGTCATTACCCCCGCTATACATGCGTTTCCTCAGAGCGGCCATAGCCTGCTCTTTCGTAGGGGTGTTCAAGTCGCCTTGACCGGCAACGCCACCATCTTGGCCCATATCATAGGTCAGGAGCGGACGGAGTAGCTCCTCGACATGATACTGTTTGCAGACTTCCACGCCTCGTTCAAAACGGATCCATGTGCCCTGATATTTCCCGTAGCCGCCCTGAACCTTTTCATGTTCACCGGTTTGAATTTCTTTTTCTAAGATCTTGGTACGTTTCCCCTTGTCTATCCGCGCAACTTTTAATATCTGTGTCGCATTCAGATAGCTATCCTTGCGGCGACGCATGACAGCTACGTTATTGACCTCCATCTCGTATACATCGACACCGGAATATACGGCCTAGAAAGCACGGGTTAATGCGCTGGGGAGGGATAACCAGGTAGACAGGAAAAGGACGCAACTGACCGAGTAGATAACGCGCGGGTGATCCCGGCCATTCCCCCTGGGGTGATCAGGCAATTGATGCCGCGAAAACTGGGGCTGTGACTGCGGTTGGCTCATGGTAAAGGACTGCTGAGATGATGGTTGCGACAGTGGTTGGGACATGGTGAGGTCTCTGCCAATGGCATCAAAACTGCTGCTCCGCCCGGCAGGGGGAAAGTTTGATGGAGGAACCGAGAAAGATGCCTGGTGGGTGCTCGAGGAGGGCGGTCGAGACGAGGACGAGGGCGCAATGGTGGTCCCGGCAATAGCTGTTGAATCGGTATTTGCAGGTTGCTGCTGATGGGCTGTGATAACGGTTGCTGCCATGAAGGGGCGCAATGTCGCTCCAGAAATCACTCAATGGAGGTAGAGAGAATGAGAGGACAGCGACGATGGGAGGACTATACAAGGATTGTCGAGTCGGAATGCGACTGCAAAACAGCGGTCAAGTCGGGAGTGGCATTCGCAACGGGTATAATGCGTTGTAGCTGGAAAATAATAGCGGCGATCCTCGTCTCTATTGTCCTCGGCGTTCTTTTCGTCTTTGCCTGGGCTGTAGATGGCCGGGGAGGTATCAAGTCCGGTAGGTACTAGATCGAGGCGGCACAGTGATGAGCCGAGGGAGACGCATAAGAAAGACAAGTGACCGACTCGAAACAGAGAATTTGATAATTAAATCGAACAAGCGAGACAGGCCGAGGTGCAGTACATGGGCAGCGCATGCACACGCAGGCAGGTTCACAAGGGACTATGTGCTGGTCAAGACAAGATGTTAGGGGGATAATGAAACGAATCAACAGGGTCGCCAAAGCGGTAGGCAGGTAGGTAGAGGCAAACATATATGATAGAGGCGCAACACTTACCTGGGTATGGGTGTTTGTAGGAAACGGCCGAACTCGCTTCCTACATAGATAACGGTGGTAGTTATAGATTGTGGTGATAATGCGACGAGAAGGGAAGACTATCTAAGACCAGACAGACGGCAATTGGAGTTGGATGGAGGAGAGAGACAGAGGTTGTGAGAGTCAGAGGGTGAGCGTGAGAGTAAAAAGTGAGCTAGCACGTTTAGAAGAGCAAGCGGCATCGATGTCTCGGAAGACGTTATACTATCTATGTAGAGAGGGAGATAGGTAGTAGTAGGCAGTTGTGTGCAGAGCCAAGCAAGGTAGGTAAGGTGCGGGAAGTCCAGTCCAGGTACCAGTATGGAATGGAATGTAGACAGACTACTGCAGAGTCTAGGGCTACCTGATTAGTATAGGTAGCATAAGTAGCATGCAGCATGGGAGGAGACGAGCGACGATGGCTACCGGCAAATGGAAAAGGGCAGATGGCTCGAATAGGAACTCAAGCTACCAGATGCACAGGCTCTGCTTGTCCGGCGATGGAAACGCCAGTCCTAATCTTGTGAGCTTGGCACAGCCGATTCAATTAAAGAGCGAGCATTGGGAATAGTGTAGGTCAGGGTATGGACGTGTCAATTTCGTGTGATTTCGTGTGGAGGGCGCGTAGAGGGGGACGCGTTCGGTCGAGCTTTTAGGTCTTGCGCGGTCGCATTAAATTGATGGAGGGATCAGTGATGTGATGGCCAGAGATCGGTGCAGAAGTGGCGGCAGCAAGAAACCAAATCCAGGTTGTAGGTGTACTTGCACTACCATTCACCTGGGCGGACCTGGCATAGGTGAAAACTTAAAAAATCACTTTCTATCAGAGCTCTTCTCAGCGTTCTGCTACCTACCTAGATCTACATAGCGCATATACACATTCTGTAGGCACATTATGCCTCTAGCCTGTACCTATGATGTACCTCGTTTGAGGGAGAAGCAGCAACCAGTGCGAACTGAGTGTGCGGACCCTGCAGCTTGAAGTCTATTGGACCACTTGACCCTGCTCTGGATGGCCCCACCTTACAATGCCCCAATGGCATTGTGCATGCACGCTCTCGGTTGATAAGAGCAGAAGTACATGGTACTTACTACAATTGGCATTGATAAGATTCAATTATTCCCGTCCCAATTATCTCCCTACCCGCCTACTAACCTCCAGGCTGTAGATAGCTTCTACAACTCCTAGTGAGGTGCCTGTATGCTGTGCAGGCTGACAATACCTCCTACTAGAAACAGGTAGGCAGTTTACCAGAGGTAATAATGAGGAACTCGTGATGCCGCTCCAGATTCCCCATCCACAAACTCCCCTGCATTTCTACCGCCATCTCCTCCGCGAAGCAACCTACCTCCCAACCCTCTGCCGGCCATGGATCGTCTCTCACATCCAGCGACGATTCCGCGACTGTCGCCATAAAAAACCGGCAGCACCTCACATCGCCCAGGCAAACAGCTCTCTCCGGTACCTGCGCTCTGCCAATGCCGGCGACATCAAGAGACTGGAGCACCTCTGCTTCATGGCCACCGGCCGTGTCGGCAAGCGAAGACGCATCCTGGCCGCCTCGCACCTGAGCCAGCCTCCCCCCGCCGACACGGCCGAATTAGAACAATCCCGTGTCAACAATACTCGTGCTTCTTCTTCTTCCCCATCCGACGGCACGGCCAGGGCCGCAGATCCCGCCACCGATGCCGTTACGCAGCACAAGCATGATTGGCTCGAGAACTGGTCTCTCGACATGATCTCCGCCCTGGCTCAATCCCAGGTCGGCCAGCAGGCTCGTAACTGGCCCCAGAACATGCGCCGCTCGATTAACACTCAGTATATCACCACTGGTACCAATTGCTTCGGCAGACCCTTTCGGCCTAGATTGGTTCGTAACAAGCTCAAGAGACATTGGGCCAGCGTCCTCAAGCAGCTACTTCCTCCCTTACCTAAAGGAGAGTGGGATCATCTGGCTTCTTTGGTACAGGGCGAAGCGAGCGCTGATGAGCTGAATATCCCTCCAAGAAGACCTGTCGCCCGACACGTCGAGGACGGAAGTCTCGACTCGGCGAACCAACAGTGGGATTGGTCCCGGCATGTCTTAAAACCGGCTCGTGTCATTGAGAGGGGAAGCAGCCGTCGCCAAAAAGGTGCTACCGGCCAAGAAGACCAGGACCCCCGAGGCCACGGCCGCCCCATCGGTGTCAAAGTCATTAGTCCGCGAAGGCTGCAACGCTTATACGGCCGTATTTGGACCATGTCGCCGGTGATCCAAGAGAACCCCAGGAAGCAGAAGCCATCCATATCTTGGGGGGGCAACGAGTGTAGAATCTCGCCACCGTCAGCTAGAGATCTTGTATTCTTCCAGGGTGTCGCAAAGGACGGAACTGTATTACCAAAGGCACAAACATCCTCCAAGTAGTTAAAAGCGAGTAAAGGGTATTCATTGACTCTCATATGATTCCAACGCCGCTCCGACCTTTTAGATTCAGTATTGCCCAATACCTGCCAAGATTCTCCCTCTGATGCCGGATTCTCTAGATATTGCCCGTCTTCAGTCCAACAACGAAGCCAACTTAGTCAAACCCTCACGATCGACACGCATGCCGACCCACTCGTTCATGGCCTTGGCGCCAATGGATTCGTAGAACTTGATGCTCGGCTCGTTCCACTTGAGGACGCTCCAGTCGAGTCTGCCCCCATTCATACTGACAACTTCCTTGCCCAGCTCAACGAGCAGCTTCTTACCATATCCCTTTTTCCTCTCGCTCGAACGTACAAACAAATCCTCGACTGAGAGACCCAGTATTAGCTCTCACCCCTCCTCCGAACAAAGGGAGCCTAGTTTACTCACGGTAGATACCAGCCTTGGCGCGCCAAGTACTGTAGTTGTAGAAATATAAGGCCATCCCCGCCGGCTCTCCTTTCTCGTTGAAAAGTACGAGGCAACGTGACGGGCGCGTGGCAGTTATAGGCTCGGTGTTGGGAGCTGTTGAGGTAGACTCGACGCCGTGAGGCGCAAAGGCTATGGTGGCGTCGAGCGTGGCCTCGGTAGCTTCGACAGCGTCTAGCTCATGCTCATAGTCGGCCAACTCGCGAATCATCTGGAGAATAGATGGTATATCTAAGCCAAGACCGTAGGATCAGTAACTGTCACAACAATATGGCCCCAAAAAAGGGATAAAATGCAGGTACCTACCTTCCCGGCGGGCATGCCGAACTTGACAGGGAGCAGGCGCCATGCTGAAGTGATGTCTATTCTGAGCACACAGGGATATCGATGGCAGACACGAAGGATATCAGGGTTGATTATATGCTTGTTCAGGTGTCTATGAAAACAAACGCTTAAGAGTGGCTAAGCAAGGCACATAAAAAGATTCAACTATAAACAATAGACTAGACAAGTCATAGGCTTGAACCCTATTTTTTACAGTACTTCTTCGTTATCCCGGTTCTTTTCTGCCGTTGGCGCGCCCTTGTGTCAACTTGCGGGATGGAAGGGATCGGTTTCTCCGGCCGGCGAGTCTGTCCAGTTTCCGTTCACTGTCCGTGGACCGCGCCGTTACCGGATTCCCTCTCACTAAAGCGGGGGTCGATAGGTACATGTGTGTCAACCCATGTACCAGCTAAACTCGGTCCAATCGTACTGGTCCGAAAAGAACATGAACTTCCTATGTAGGAAGTCGGTCTTTAATGGTAGCTGAGGGGCACCTGTGGTCTAGACAATACATGACATACCCAGGTAAGTATAATATTTTTTCAAAAATCCATGCCGCTTTAGACTAAGTCTTAGCCGACTTCCTAGGAAGTCGTTTGAGGTCTAGAGACTAATACAATTGGGCTTGGATCAGTATGATTTGTATCATACTTAGATACTCTGTACATTGATTAATTCCATAACGTAGCTGAAACAAGCACAAGAATCTAGGGTTAAGTGTAGCAACTCTTTCGTTTTACATGTTGAACACTAACAACAGCAACAATGCCACCTATAGACGACATCGTACGCTAGAAAACACAAAATCCCACACCACGACACCTCCTAGACCGTATCAAACGGCTGAGCAGGCGCCACGCTCCTAAGCGTAACAGACAAATGGCTATCCCCATCACCGCTCGTCGCATTCCAATGCAGAGACCAGACCCTTCCAGACTGCGTCGGGAGGAGATACCACAAGCCAGACAGAGAATTATCCGCGTTCAGATGCAGCGCATGCGCATCGTAGAAGATGAATCCCGTCGTGTCGACGTCCGAGTCTGTGTCCTGGTCTGAGTTCGTGCTGATGAACCCGACGTCGTGTGATGCGGACTTCGAGGCCGGGATGTAGAGCGCCTTGTTCGACCATGACGGGATCCCTCGCGATGATTGCATGTCTGGATTTCCGATGAAGGCATCGTTGGGGCCTGCGGTGACTGCAAGTAAGGTATTGATTAGATCAAGCAGTAGAACAGTAAGAGGTCTGCGTCTCACTTACACATGACACTGGCGGCCTCATTGTCATCCATCTTCGTCTGGTTGCCGACGAAGGCGGCGCCTTCAAGCGCCCATTGTCAGTTACTGATCTATCGACATTCCCAATAGTCATACTTCATCATCTGTGGCTTACCATTAGAGTAGAAGACCTGAGCACCACTAATACTGCCTCCGTACGCGTAGAGCCGGAATTGGCTGTTGACCCTCGTTCCCAGCACGCCACCCACGACGAGGCGCGATGCGAAGAGCATGAGGAGACTCTTATAACCCAACATTTTGTTGGATATGTATCAAACCGAATGTTCTACGGTGTTTCGTAGTTGTAATGCTAAGGTGCGAGAAAGATCTGCACCGTCGAGAGAATATTGACTATTGAACAAGGCCCAACGAGGGATGTCATCTTACTACACCGCAGCAGTCCTCCTTAAAATAGACTTCAATAGAGCCTCATTCACTCATCAACCTCGCTTTCCCACTGCTTAACAGATCATGACAAGCGACTTAGTCAGAACCTCATTCCGCACTTCATTACGATTCTCCAAGGGGCTGGATCGCGCCCGATAATAAGGGTAGTCAAATCAGGGTCGAAGCTAAAAATTAACAACGACGAACAAGGGCGCAGAGTGGGTGACTGAATTCAGCCGAGTAACAAAATGGTCACCTACAGGGGTGACGCGAACCCCAACGCGCAAACGGCTTTCCCCCCGGGCTCCTCATTAATATACCTGATTAGTCCCCAGACTGGATGGGGGTATATAAGTCAGGTATACTTCAGTTTATAGATTAATCTCAATTTAGAAACATGTAGTGTTCGCAGTCTATGTAAAGACTTGGTCATCGCATAATCTTTGGGTCGGTGTCTAAGCGCGCGTTGCATTCTTGCCCACTGATCCAGGTGAAGAGGATGCGCGCGATGGAATTCGATGGGCTAAGCAATGCATATGATTTTTATGACTCGGTATGGAGTGCTCTCCTGCCCCTAACCTCCCTTTTTTTATAGCCGCCAAGTTCTCGTTTTGATATCAGGTAGAACGCTGGTTTTGATCTTGGTTTCATACCCTATGATAATCATCATCATATTCTCCGTACTGATGTACTTGACTAGTAGAGACGCATTGTGCGTGAAAGTTCAAATATATTCACCTATAAAATAACAATGCAATTAAGTCTCATACACTTGTAGGTATATGAACAAACGTTCATACCTTTTTTCGTTTCCCTCTTGATCGGTGCAAGGAAGACTACTTTAGACATGACGAGATATTTTTTTCGGTGCTTTTCTTGTCTCGTTGCGTTGAGTTTGTAGTGTTATAATTCCAATGGGTGCGGTTACGAAGCGTCACTTAGCCTCAAAATTTTCGCTCACTGTCCCCCAGTTCCCTGATCGAGCTGCGCCAGAATCAAATCTCAGGCAGCTCATGTGATGCTATTACAATATCATAGTCCCTAGCCAAATGCTTCCTCTTGCCAAGCAACTTGGGGAATGATTCATTACATTCTTCGCATAAGGCTAGTCCCCTTCATACACACACAAAGTCATGTAAGCTCAGGGACAGGCAAAAAATATAAGTGATTTGAATTAGGAATGAATACTAACAGCATTGCTTACTCTCTCAACAGGTTCAAACAGCGTTTTGGGAAACCAGTTCCTCGATTCCGTATGGACGACATATAGGCCCATTTGGCCAGACTCCTCCCCCTCCTTCTTTTGCCGGGCCTTCACATACGTATCATTCTCAAACCTCAGGATCTCTAACCACAGCTTCTCGAACTCCGGAGGGCAGTCTTGGAGAGCCTGAGTTTCGAGATGGAGCTCTCGCTGCGAGTAGACGTGCATCTAGCTATAGGCTACGTATGCAAAAGTTGACCCATAGCCTGATCAGTGACTGGGAACTACAACACGGCCTCCCTTCCCGACATACGTATCGCCCATTTCAGCCCGCAGCACTTTTGCCATGTTGTCATACTCAGTTTCGACAGGGGGTGAGCCAAAGGTTTCTGTAACGCCGTTGGTAATTAAAAAGGCGTCTAGTACTGCATAATGAACTTTAAATCCACGTATAATAGTGATAACAGGCATAATGGCAGCTTTGAGATTTCCTTTTCAGGCTGGATCAGGACACCCTGCAATATAGCCTTCTGTGGTGCGCGCGCGGCTGTTGAGATTGGTTGAAGGGGAAGTGCTGCAACTGTTGGCACTAGCCAGTCGCATGCAGCAAATCTACTTAGTACTAAGTAGGACCGAAATACCGGGTAGCTAGTCTAAACACTCTCAAGACACAGATTCATATGTACTACCTACGCACTTATGTTTACACTTGACGACTCAGATACATACTCATTAAAATTATCGTGAGCCGATAATTCCCTATATCGAAAACGTGGTTGCTATATCAAGGGTTTTTCTACTTTTTATCAAAAGCCTTAGTTTAGGGGTTACGTGAATTTTTGTTATCGCACAAAAAAGACTAACAACTTTTTTGTAATCTAAACTATAGAGTCATAAGTAAAATGATTATCTTATATAGTAGATCTTGTAGATCTTAGTTGATCCGCTCAATGGATCTACTCAAGTATGATCCATTGTATCTATTTCGTTTTCGTTTCTGGGCGCTGGCAAGCTAAGCTTGATGCATCTAGAGCGCTGTTTATAGCATCATTGAATTGAATGATTGCTGAATGTATACCGTCCAAATCAATTCCTCTAATTCTCTGAAAGATTGATAAAAGCCGGTCATTATGATCGATGATGGCGTAGTCAATGGCACGTCTTCCGTAGTGGTCGCAAAGGTCGATCCTTGCATTGTTCTCTAATAGGATCCTGACGACACGTAGTTGTCCGCCACGCCTTTCGTGCTTGTTGAAAGCGCAGGCAATGTGCAGTGCTGTTCGCCCAAAAGCATCCTGAGCGTCTATTTGCGAACTTGGTTGACTTTGAAGTAAAAGCTGGATGTCAGCCCCAACGAAATAGAGCGGGTAATTTTGTTTTCCAATGTCTATTCGAAACGGAGGTTTAAAACGCAACCCTTCGACGGCGAAGTGGAGCCAGGTTCGCCTTAAGCTATCCTGGCGAAACATGGAGAGTGCTGGCGCCGCCAATAAATCGCTGAAGAAGGTATCCCGTTCCCATACATGCTGGTACCAAAGGTCGTGTACAAAAGGTACCGGTAGGATAATACCATCATCGAGTATAGGTGTGAATCTTTTCCTCAACGATTCCAGGGTGCGTGTGTATGTTGCTGTGAACTGGCCATCATTTTTCCTGTTGCTGTACAACTTCGGCCCATTTATAATAGTTTCCACCTCTCGCTCAATATCAGTGAGACTGCGCTCAATGTCGTGGAGGTTCTGGCTTTCCGTCCCTGTAGCCGCAGCCGTTATTCTGCGGAGTGGATTGAGGCAGAATTCAAGCTCATGACGGCTCGGATGTGCTTCTACTCGAGCCTGTATAATCGAGGAAAGCTCTACGCGATGAGATACATTTGGCAGTTCGGAAATCTCTATTGTTAAATGCCATAACCGAGAGGTGATTTCTTCTGAACATAATTCAATCTCCCTTAACACCTCGGGGTTACCGAAGCTCCTCTCAAACCTAGCACGGTTACCTGCCAGTGCTCTAGCGTGGATATCATTCCCGGCCGATTCGACGCTGGAAAGCATCCGACGATAGCTCAAAAGTAGCAAGCTTCGTCTGTCAGCCACTTTCAGGAGCAAGGGGCCCTTCGAACTTTACCATTCTCGAAACAATGGATCCTGTCCTATTGTACTCGGCAGCGAGGGAGGTAGTCGTGCAGTGGTTTGGGGACCATTCCTTCTCCGCCTTTCTTCTTTGGTTGTCCTGTTATCAGAACATGGGAGAGCTTTCTCTATGCAGAACTCGCATTTTTGCCCTGGTTGACGGTCGCACTATATGATATTAGCAGCCCATAGAAATATGAGGCACAACTGGACTCTGACCTTCTGCTTTCTCTTTCTACAAATGTCGCACTTGGGAACCGATCTGACCATATTTCTCAATTCACGGGTAGCGCGCTGGCGTGCTTGGAATTTCAATGACAACAAGAGTAGAGGGATGTCAAAGATTACAATTTATTGCTTTCTCGAAATCTCTTGGTCAAAGGCACATGGCGTCTGGGACTGAGAGAGAAATGCTCAACACTTCTCCGGTCTGATTTCGCAATGTCAACAAACAGAAATTGAAGAGAAAGATTGAGAACTGATTGAGATAGTTTCGCAAAGGATGCGTCGAATAATCTGCTGAATAAAGTAGTGTCCCATCTCAACCAGATGGAGCTGCAGCTTACTCATGCATGTTGCCAGTGTCGATGCAGAAACCCACGCAATGATTGCGCTATTGGCTCAGGTTCACATGCGTGCCAAGAGTGACAGCAAGGGGCTGCGGTGGCTGTGCTATCATTGCGATGATTGCGCTATTGGCTGGCCCTAACCTATTGACTGCATATGGACTCAATCCCATTGCGATCATTGCGATAGACTGCTTGTTGCCTGTGAAGACAAAGCAGCCAATGGACAAACAAACTCGGCAGCTATCTTCGATCAGCACCCCTCGTTGACCACGCTATAGGGATCATATTACACTACATTATAGTACAGTCACTTCATGAGCAATGCCATCTCCTGCCCGTACCCCTAAACGACCAGGATCTTCTCAGCCTTCTCCCACACAGCTGGGTCCTCGGGGGCTTAAGATGGGGGAACCCAGACACTCTGTACCTACGTGCATTCATAAGGAATTCATACGTTAAGAGATAAACTGACGCCTACACTTTTTAGGGTATTTATCACTTGGGAGATGAAACGATCAATTAGAATTCAACCAAATTTAGTGCTTGAATAAATGAATAGAACACGCGTAACTAAGTTAACCCCTTATTGTTGCCTCCCATGTTCCCCTTCTTATTTATCCATTATTTCAGTAATCCCCTTGGCCACCTAAATGGCCAAGTCAGCCACTTAATTAGCACTCCACTTCAACATGCATGTACATACTTACATATTCATCTTTCTTGACACGGGATGTATGAAGAATTCGCACATCCTGTGTGACCCGCGTGTCGAGTGATCTTTCAATTGCGATGGTTGCGAAGGAGTCAGGTACCAATACATCTCAGCAATGTTCCTACACGCTGGAGGTACCATATACACTTATCACATTGGTGTAGAGTGTAGAGTGGGCTGTGTTGCCCTTTTCACCTCTGCCGCAATCATCGCAATCTCTAGTGAGGGCTGCGGCCTTACGGGCAGGCAAATTCTAAGGCAGAGAATGGCTACGAAAGACAACTACTCATTGAATAACTCGTCCTGCTCGCTGGAGATTGCGACGCATTACGATGAGCTACTATACCTCTGGTAGTTTATTCGCTTGGCGATACTTAGTCCCAGATAGCCTACAAAACCGCAGTGCGCGATTGGCTCTGCTTTGCATCATAGAATGGCGGTTGCTGGTGCTGAAGCATGGGCTGTCTGTCTTCCGTGTCTGTGGTCACCTCTTGGTACTAATGATTGACATATAAGGCTGTTGTTGTCGCTCCTCTCCAGCTTTCCTCACACCCAGACGTCAACGATTCGATATTACATTTGCTCGCTCCATTTTGCCACTATGTCTCAACAGCTTCAAACTGCGACGTTTGTAGTTGCTACACTGCAGCTAGTTGTCTCCATCTGTCTATTCATTGCTAGGACATACTCTTTATATCGCCTTGGAGGCTCTGGCCAAGATCATGGCCAAGGTAGCTACACGTGGTACCTCGATGATAACGCTTGTACTAACCTCCTCCACAGGTCCAGACGAAGAGGAACAGAAAATTGCATTTGAACGTGCTGTGTCTGCCCGATTCCCTCCCACCGGGCTACACTCGTTGTTCCCAGGTCCTATCCCCGCCGAGCGTCTCAGTTCGGTTGTTAGCCAGGGCGATGAAGAACACCAGGATATCTCACAAGCCGCTAGTCAGAATTCCGATGCTCAACCTTCTTCAGCTACTCACGCTTCAGCGCTTTGAGAAATAGGAACCGCTCTCGGTGGCACTGAGAAAGTTGAGCCCAGGACCGATGCGGCCCGCACGTAGACACATTCGCCCATACAACCCTCAGGGCACCCAACATACGACCGAGGCACACTGAATATTGCCCGGCCGCGTAACCGGGCCCTGTATCAATTTGAGCGGGAACATCATGGGTCGCAATGTACTATGTATGGAAAAGGTTACTACCTAGAGGGACCGGAATTGGACATTATAGGGTCTGGTTAACATAGGTTAAAAAGCTCTATAGAGAGGAAACAATACTACATACGCATCTTGAAAAACACCCTCCATGCTAATATGATCTCATATGCATGACAGAGATTCACCCACATAGGTTTCAATATTTGTCAAAGCTACGAGACTGAAAGACAGTGCATGCGCTATAGATGATGAATAACATATATAAAACCGCTCAGATGCACATAAGCAACCTACATGGTTAATAGGTAGTGCCAACCTTAAAGAAACTAATATGGATATAAATATATGGGCGAATTCGCATATAATGATTCCAAAAAAAAAAATGTTTGATGTTTTATGCCACTCTCCGACGTAACGAATCCCCCGCCCGCGCTTCACATCATTTCAGCTCCGTGCTGCATCAGCCCAGCACTGCAGTTTGAGAGCGAGAGAATATATTACCACTCAAATCCATCTCTATTCCAACTGCCAGCCCGTCTTCAGTAAGTCTGCGCTAAAAAAAATCAGTATCTTGTCTTTATTCATGTCTAGCCCCTTTTCAAAACCATCACGTACTGGTTAAAGTCTTCGTACTTGAGTGACTTGACCCAAACTAAGCCAGCTCTTTCCACCATAGTCCTATACTCATTGAGGGTTCTGCCTCTTGCCCCGAAAAATATTCCAATGACGATGTCTACATAATAGTCTTGCCAACTCGCATCGGCATCTGGCATTGCACTACCGTCAATGATCATAACAGACTGGTTGTCCATCGCTCTACATGTTTGGCTCAGAAGCTCAATGCACTCTTCATCAGACCAATTGTGAAAAGTATTGCGAAGAAGATAGATCTTCGCAGCCTTGACAAGTTGCTCCTCAAAGAAGTCGTGATCGTAGTGCTCAATTGTGTCTTGGGTTGTGTCGATTTTGATGAGCGTTTCCTAAAGATCTTGATTGATGATTCTACACTTCCAGCGGGAATACCCCAGTCGGATTTGTGCGCATACATGATCATTTCCACCGCCGACATCTACAAACAATGGCGTGCTCGTATGGAACGGGCTTTGAATGAATTCATCGAGCGACAGAATGGTGGAGACTGGGCCATGTTGCTTTTGTGACTCTGCCATCCATGTTTGAAAATCTGCTTAGACGTTGGAGTGGTTAATCGTTTACGAACTGGTGATTCGCCGGTACAACAGTTCCATAATGATAATATCGACTTGATTGAGCTACTTCAATGCTGACTGCATTTGCCAACCATGAGAGAGTTGCCGGAATATTCTTCTAACATCAACACTACAATAGCTGTGGTACTACGAGAAAGCCGTACTGATATATTCAGTGAAGATATAATAAAATATATACGCTTTGGATAACTGTGCGCCTCATCGGAACTATAGCAAACTTCATTCATATAATCTCAATAACCACTTTAGAAATCTATTTAGGCTAGTACAAAGTAATACATGAGATATGAGTGTATATTTAGTTCGCTGGATGATCTTGAGCTCATGTAAAGTACATGTTGTGAAAGCCTGGACCTGATATACTCTGAACGGCTCAAATATGTCCTACGTTCCGAGGGCCCACGCATTTGAGTTTTACGCCACTACTTCTGTATGAAGGAGCTGTTAATGTAGACTCGCGGCTGACAGCTACATCTCGCTCCCATGACGTGTCAACAATCTCAAATTCGAATCGTTGAAGGAGTGTGGCCAGGGTCAACTGCACAAAGTTTGTAGCAAAGCTGTTATCACCTTTAGACACGTGAGTTGCTTTAGTGAAGGTCAGTTACATGCTCTCTGCCTAGGCATCCTCGAGCGCCCTTTCCAAAAGCAACAAAATGTCATTTTTCGTCAATTGGGTGTTCGCTCTGTAACCACCTTTCCGGCTTGAATTCATAAGGTTCCGGGAAGACCGACGGGTCAAGAAGTAGAGTTCGATGGCTGACAGATATCGGAGTCTGAGAAGCTTATTAGCTTGATCGTCTCACAAGGGTCGCCGTGGTAAACCTCACGTAGGCGGGAATTGTCCAGTCACGGAAGGCAATCTCTTCACGACATATCAATGGTAGGCGGGCTCCAACCGGGAATGTAATTTGTAGTATCTCCTTCAACGTTGCGCGCTGATTGCTCATTAGCCTGGGACAGCTCCGTAAATCCTCCTCTTACTTACTAGATATGGAATACTGTTCAATTTTTGATATGTGAGTCTCTGGGATAGATCAGGGTTTACATGGTCAATTTCTTCACGAAGGCGTCGAAGTATTTGTGGATGTGATAGTACATAATACATGCCTAATGTCATTGATCGGCCAGGCGTAAATGATGCCATAAACATCTCCAGGCCCTCCTGAGCCATGCGAATAGGTGACTTTTCCTCATCGGGAGCCTGGCTTCTGCGAATCACCGAAAATAGTGTTTCCGAGCTAGATATTTGTGTGAGCCTTTACTTTGAAGCCATCTTTGCCAACAAAGCAGGTTCAAAGGCGACAAAGTGCTCAGCCGTTGTAACAACAAGCTATATCGAGTGTTAGCCAGCACAAGTCCTGTGTAGTGCATTCTTACCTCTTCAAGGTCAAGAATTCGATTAATGTGACGGGACAGATATCGGAGAACTACGCGCGGTATTTTTCGGGCTAGGTACATCAAAGATGGCATGATCCTATATATCGGGACGGCGGTGACAAGGAGTTCGACGGTCTCATTGTATTGTTCGGCTATGTTGAGATTATCTAATAGTTCAAACGAACTACTAAATGCCTATGTAAAAAATGAATTAAAGGCAAGAGCTGTAAAGAATGTGCGAATATTGAGTTGTCGTTCTCTTCTTGAAGAGAGAATGTCGCAAAGATGATGAACTTTATCTGAGATTAAGGACTCTGGCGCGATCACGTTCGACCAGGAAAAGAATTGCGTATATGTTGCCCTCCTGCTTCGATGTAGTTGGTGATCAGGGGTGTTGAATGGCCCTTTGGTGGTCCCGAGCATTGCTGAAAAGTTCGGATGTCTATCCCTGACTGCGGGTTGCGGTGCGTACAACTTATCGTGGAAATGCGCATCATTGACAGAAATCTCATTGGGGTTGATTCGTACAATAGGGCCGTAGATTGAATGTAATTTCCTTACATCTAGAGTGAATTGGGCACCTCCTTTATGAATCAACTCATAATATACCTCGTATAAGTGTGTCGCAGTAGTTAAATAAGGCCCTGGGAACTTCGCCAGTGGATGAAACTAGACTCGCGGCGCGAACTAAGTATTGCTTCTGAGCTGTCCTCTCCCGTTGAATAAAACTCGTATGTCGGGCAGGAGTTGACAAAATGGCAGAGGACATCTCAAAATCATGAATATCACCCGAAGAGATACACAGCTTGTTGTACGGAAGCGTAACACGCGCTGAATACGAGGCTGCAAGTTTCGATGATATCTAGGGACGTAATATCTGTTGAAGTGGTATTGCCAATTGTCTCGCTTGAGGTTACCCGGCCCTCCCTTATTTGAGACATCCGGCTGGAGGTTGATGGTTAGAAATACCGACGATATGTATATATAGCCTCAGCTATCCGAGGGAGGGTCAGGACGCCTTCCGAATGGTCAAGGACCTAGTTACACCCTAGTAGATTATGGTCAAATTGAGTCTATCTCCCAGCCTCCATTGCGTCTCTTGTAATACATAGGAGCAACATGAGTGGGATAGGTTTCTCATCCTCAACCTTTAGTCGACAAGAGGCCTGCGACCTACAGCTAATTCTTCCACTATCTTCCACATAAGCTACTTTCTCTTCCCTGAGAGAAATATGAATTTGGTTAGTCTTCCCCCTTGTAGTTGCATCTCTTATGAGGTCTGTGTCACCGGAACATTTTTCGAGGTTAAAAATAATATATTTTCACATAGACATGCCGATTTTCACACGCTCGTCTTTTTCGTCCATTCAATATTTTACCCACTGGTTCATAGCCAGTTTCACAATGTGCATGCAGCTGTTTCTGATCATGTACCCGGAGAGTTAGAAACACGCAGTACAAGAGACATTCTACTTCACAGAATCAAAGGGAGAACTATACATCTTCCTAGTCTTGCACTTATATTTCGAGACTAGAAAGGGATCGACACCGAACAAGTGAATCCGTGGCTTCCTATCCTTCGGCGAAAAGTGGCAAAGAGACTAGCTAAGTATGCGGACCTTTCGACCCTCTATACTTCCTACCAACTGACTCGCTATTTCCAGTCTCCAATTTGATCCGGAGAGGCAACGGCATCTCGAGGCTGCAGATTTGGCTTATTTTACAGCCCTTTGGTGGCCAGACGCCGAACTTGAACGACTTGAGACTCTTGCCTATCTTGTTATATGGCTGTTTACCTGGGACGACGAGATTGATCAACCGACTGGACTTTACACGGAAGATTACGCTGGCGCTAAGTCTTACAGAGATGATACCCTCAATTTCGTAGCAGCTTGCCTTGGTTTCATGCCCAAGGACTCGATCCAGCTCCCGCTAAATGATATCATCCAGAGCTTTGACATAATCGGTTCATAATTACATGACTTGTATGATGTGAAACAGTGCCAGCGATTCTATGATGTGATTGCCCAGTTCATGTCAGCATCTCAAGTAGAACAGAAGTACCGGCTGATGGGGATTCTTCCGACTTTAAAAGAGTACTGGAACCTCCGACTTGGAACTAGCGCTGTGTATATCGGAATAGCTAGCGCAGAGTTCTTGTTAGGAATACGTCTGCCACCCACGATCATGAGCAGCGAATCGATGACGGCAATATAGAGACAAACCAACATTATAATCTCGATCACAAACGATCTGTTATCTATGAAAAAAGAGATAGAGCGCGGCTGTATTGACAGCTTGGTTCCTCTTGCTTTTGCCTCATCGGATGATACAAAAACAGTAATATCGCAAGCAATACAGCTTTTGAAGGCCGCAAAGGCACAATTTGAACGATTGGCCACGGCCCTGATTCAAGAAGCCGGAGAGGGGGACTGCTCCGTAAAAGTCCAGAGATTTATTGAAGTACAGAGAAGTAACTGCGTTGGTAATCTTATTTGGAGGTGAGTCTAGAAAACCCGGCAACTCTCTATCGGACTAAGTTGCTCACAGTCGTTAGGCTCTAATCTAAACAATATGGTATGGCAAAGGTGATGAACGAAGATGGAAGCGACACATTCACATTTTAGTGTTGCACCCCTGAAAGGTCAAACGCACCTGATATTTGACAGATATCTGCTCATTAGATCTTCCGAGTCGTTATTTGGGCGGGACCACGCGCTAGCATGCCGTCGCCCTGAGCTGGTCGTGCCGCCTAATCACCAGAACTCGACAAACAGCCGTTGCCTCCAGGCACTCTGTATATTTTGCATTCACCGACTCATAGGCTATAATCGTATAAGCATTATCGCCCCCAGCGGTTCAATGTGCATGGTGATTCCGTATACCCCGCTACGCTCAATGTTCCGTGGAGACTGACGACTACATACTAAAGGAATATAGAAGTTAGATCTTAAATTAAAACCCACGCGGTGTTGTATTATAATATCCTAGTAGTACCCAAAAGAGGTAATCATGTAAAAAAAGAAATTGAGAACCCTAGCGCTTTTCTAAAGTCTGACTCTAATGCTGTATGCTTGCGCGAATATGATCCGTCTCGAGTCCCTATAATCCAGCTATCTCTGCATGTCCTATAACCCACAAGCTAAAACAAACGAACGAATGGAGTATAATCAATCAACCATCTAATACCGTTGCTCTTCAGGTAGAAATCTCAGTTCCTGACCAGCGACCTTCCTAGATCGCTCCGTGGGAGGAAGCATGTATAGAGGGTGGAAAATAACCAATAGTGAATTGGCAATGGCGACAGGGAAGCCATCGAAGATGATGAAAAGGACCTGATTCTGCCCCAGCGACCCGAATATTCCCTCCGAGTACTCGGCGACTCTGAAAGCAGATCGGCCGATGATCAAGACGATGGCGATGAGGAGGTAGATAACGAAGTTCCTGACACGCTTGTCGTCCCGGTCTAATCTGTTATATGTCATGGACCGGAAGAGATTGGTGGGCATGATCACCCCCATGAACAAGATGAAGAAAATCGTTAATGAGACGACTTGTAGCGTCAGACCGCCGACGATGATGCCTTGTCCAGTAGATACCCCTCCATCCGCTGGGGGCGTCTCGGTGAACGATACGCCGCCACCAGAAGCCTGAACGAGGAGAGCGAAGACATCACTAGGGATGAAAATCCGGGCGTAAAGTCTAGGGTTAATGTTGAATTTGCCTCTGCCGAGATAATCGGCTATGCGTCCGATACAGACATAGATACTGCCAAGACTTATTAGTGAATGTTCCTTAGTCCTTAGTAAAGCAATACCATGACATATATAACTTACGCTGCACTCGTGAACACAGGGGCAAAAGTGATGAAGGAATACTGAATAATCCATCCGATCCGAACGAACGGTTGCGCGTATCCGTATATCCGCAATATGAACCCGATCAGCTCTAGCAAGGCGCCAATGAGCACGGAGATGGTGTAGGCGAGCCACTTTCCTTTAGGAAGGGCGAAGAAGAGACAATGGCTTATGACGGCGACGTAGACGATGGCCAAGAATATGTCAATGCCTAAGTTTGGTCTGTACCCGTAGTATGATTCGGACAGTGGACAAGTGTCCAGAGTGCAATTATCTGAATCCATTGCGCTTGACGGCGTGGAGGTTTGACTTTAAATCGCGAGGTATTAGCTGTCGAGGTAGGTTTCTGATTAGATACTGTGGTAGCCAGCCGAGATATTCTAGTTGTGTTAATCGTACAGTATTGCGCGTGTAGACTAAAGGTCAACAGCTTCAACAAGGGGAATTTTTAAAGCACATATATATAGTTAAAGAACGAAAGTGTCTGCCTAATTCATGAATTATTTTGAGACAGTTTGTTACTCGAGAAAGGCCTGAATTCTAAAATCTAGATATGCCTAGTCTTGTCCTTGGCTGTATAGCCTCAATGTTACGGAAGACCCCTGAATAGAGCGAGTGCAGTCCGCGTATTGAAGCGGCTGTGGAGGAACATCTAGAATCTACCCAGTCCCACAACCAATCTTGCAAAGAATTTTACATATAAATCGTATTTTTGCTATGTATGTAGTGATACGTGCACGCATATGCAATACGATTCAGTATTTTTTTTTTATTGGTGGAATATCCGCGTATAGATCTTGCGCGGATCTAGTCGTCCGCGTATTTGCAAGGCGAGCTGAGCTAGCTGAACAGTTCCGCGGAAAGGGTTGAATTTGATTGGCCCAAGTTTAGCTTACGTGTGCTAGAGGCTTTAGGGTGACCCGTAGGATGGGGCTTGGCTGCCCTCTTGCGGCGACAACTATGAAGCTAAACTAGCCAACTTGCCCCAGGCAGTTTAACATCATAACCGTCCATGCTAGAAAAAACAACTGAGTAGATAGTGCCTTGTAACTATGGGCTATACGCGTTTCCAAGATCTGTTTATTTAATCTCAAACTAGAAACTAGTCCTACACATCACTAGATATGCCCTAGATGATCTACAGTAACAATGTTTCTGTCAATACACCGTGCAGGGATTATCTAAGGATGCGGTCATGAGGCGCAAAGAGACTCTACCAATTTACAGATATCGTTCAATATGAGTGTAGGTATAAAGAAATCAAGGAGGCCTCTATCTCTTTCTCCTTTTTTCTTCGGGTTTTACCTCAATTCCCTTTTAAATCATATTTAAATGCGCAGTGAAGGACGGAGGTAGATAGTAAAAGTGATTACTAATGATGAAAGAGTGAGATTCGTACTAATGTTTCCGTACATACAAAAGTCTAGATCTGCGCGGTATCATTACTCAAGAAAATTTGAAAACAGTCATCAGATTTGCCTGCAGGAAGTGCAATGATATTATTCATGTCCTCTGTCTAAGTACCTAGTTATTCATACAAGTTTAAACCTATCAAGAGTCCGTGGGCGGGAATATTGGAATATGAGTTAACAGAAGCACTTATGAAGCTCTATCTTTGTAGCAATATGATAGAATGTGATAAAGTGACAGCGGAGAGTAGTTGATGAAGTTATCTGGGGCGAGATGTGGAAGATAAATGATGCAGTCTGTGATTCACAGAGGGTTAATGTGATACATTCCTTAGAGGTAATAAGAATACAAGCGTTTGCGTAATGGAGGTTAGCTTAGCGAAGTTATCGTTCCTTTGCTGATTAAACCGTGTTGGCGACAGTCGGAGATATATCGGCAGGCCTCCTATAAAGTCCCGATGTAACTTGAAGGCCTGGATAGCTTCTTAATTGCTATGCAGACCTAGTTGTCTATAGTATATTATTTGCAAATTAACAAGATATCTGTGAGCTTACGTTGTAACTTTTCCCCTAAAGTCAAAATGAAAACGGGTAAGATTGTAAGGAGATCTCATACACGTTACACGCGCTGATGTGTGTGTCTCAGTGTTATAGCAATGCTTCGCGTAAAGGTATTCAGTCTTCGCTTTTCAAAACATATTGACGGAGGTCGGCGGTGTGGGATACCGACGATGTGGATGTATAGCCTCAAGCATTCAAGGGAGGGACCGGAAGCTTACCTGGCGATGTAGAACCTTGTGATAGGCGTGTTGAGCAGTGTCGCCACAAAAGGAAGGCAGCCCCTGTCGTGTAACGGATACTAAATCTCAACTGCGAAACCAGTAGAAGAGCAGTCTAGTATGTTTCCTGAAACTGCACTGGAAAGATTCCCAGCCAAGGGAGATTTGGGTACGAATTGCCATCCAGTATCTTTAACAGATGATTTCGGTACGGTCGTCACAGTCAGGTTACACGGGAAAGGATATCATATGTTTGCTGCATATTGTTGCTACTATGCTAAAATGGCGAGAGGGATAGATGTTGACTGGTATTCAGTTGTTAGGTGGCTTGAGAGTAAGCGGCAGCATAGTTAATCTTCAGCGTATGCGGTATGCTCACTTGTCAAGTATGGATTCCTCCATCGTGGCAGGGTTTATGATTTTGAAGACTCTTACCCCGGATTTCGAATGAGGGGTGTGTCCGGTTTGTAATATGTTTCTCACGCTGAGCTTGCTGTGTAAGTTGCGCTCTATGGTAAGAGTCCTTATTACACATTTACAGCTAAACTAACTTTTTATAATAAGTTATCTAGCAAAATGGACGAACAGTATATTGTAGAATTAGCCTTATATTTTGGATTTGCCCCGCGGTTCGAGGTACATCAATTTACACAAATATCCTTAGCAAAGTCAGCAGGGCAGATCGTCGGGTGAATGAAGTAAAGCAAGATATGCTATAATTATACTCCTTAAAAGAAACGAAACGGCTCATTCGATAATGGTAATATGAAATCAAGATCCCTTGAAGCGCATTTCGAATCAAGTCCGACGTTTTCTTGTCTACTGTTGAGTCTCTCTCCACCCGATGTGAGATCAAACCATGGGTTATACCTACTGTCTCGGGTCTGACAGGACTGTTGTCGAGCCATATACACCAGTCGTATCGAGGAATACAAGCGACTGCTTGATCCTGCTTCATATTGCTCTTTCCACCGGGTTCGCGTCTTCGATGCCACAGATGCCGATAGGACCTCGCAATCGTTAAGTGTATACCACCCCAGTCTGTTGCGTCAAGCCGTGTTCTTCAATCAGCATGTTGCATGCGTCTCTTGTCAGCTCCTTGGTTTTCTTGATGATGATGTTGACTCTGGGGAAACCCAGCTGGCTGGTGCGTGCCCCTAATCGACCTGAACGCGCACACACATAAGCGATTTAGGGAAAAGGAGAACGAGGGAGGCTTGGTATTGATATCATATCTAATTATCTTGCGGTGCTGCAGTGTATACTAGGTACTTTGTGAGCAGGGACGTGCGCTTTGCACAGATACCTGTAATATCACGATGAACTTCCAAGGTTGGGTCCGAGCGTCTCATGTCTCAATCGGTGCTGTGTGGCCGACGCCACCCTTGTCGATTAGGTAACTCCTTACCGTCCCATCTCCGTCGTACCTACATACATACTGTAGTCTTTTTAAACTGTGCCACTCGCTTGGGAAACAAAGAAACCCATCTCTACGGTAAATACATCGCACAAAATGATTGTAAGTAGTAACCACAGTTATTTTTATTTCATACCAAAATGCGCACTTCTCTTTCTCTACCTAATGTGCGATGCGCAGCTTAATTGCTCGATACCAATATCCACCACTGCCTAACATGTACCGTAGAATATGCCGCTAGTGCAAGTGCCCAGTGTCAGTAAGTAAGCGCTGGCTGTGTGAGACTGGCGAGACTGGGTGAAGCGAAACCAGTCAGAGACAAGCTTGGTGTGTGTTAGACATTGATTCAGGCAGTATCCATGCACCCGCACATGACGAATGTCGCTCTGATTGGATCCCCTGTAGCAACCCCTGTCCGACCCTGGTCGCCCGTCTCGACCTATCCGGCTTCTGCCCGGCCCCTCGAAACCACTTCATCTTCTGATGGCCCCACTTCTCCGACCGTTGCTGTTGCATCGCCAGTCGATCCGACAGCGTCAGAACCACCCGAACCCATCTGGGACTCGTCTACATTACCTGATCGCGCCCTCGGAGCGGTGACCACCCCTCTCTATCGGTACATGCAGTACAGTCACAGTAGTACCGGTAGGCCATGGCCGGCCTGGAGTAGTACTGGGGCTTCCACCAACATGTCATCACGCTTTCATTCATGCGTGAGACCCCCGTGCCTGTCCCAGAAGCCTGTGCCGCCAAGGGCGCTTACCAGGCACGCTTTGTCCCATCCCTGTCTCAAGGTCATATCTCCAGGCCGTCGACGTCGCTGCTGCCGTCGCAGACATCGTGACTGGTGCCGTTAGTGCCTCGGACACCGTTCTAATACAGTACGGGGTACACCCCCCTCCCCCTCCCTGGCCAGCTCAGGGTAGAGTCGACTGACGAACATGGCAAGACGACGTCCCCTTTGCGGGCTGCGCCGTGAGATGGGTAGCCACTTGTCTGGGCCCTCTAACACGTGGAACAGGTCATGATGATACGATCGATAAGCTGTACTATTCTGGTCAGGCATGCGACAATAGAGGGGTGAAGGGGTTGCGTTTCCAGTTAGTGTAGAGATACGGCGAGCTAGCTGACGAGTTTCGTTTGCCTCCGTCAAATAGTAGGCCTCGCCTTGTAAACGTCTTGTTTCCCTCCACTCTTTTCTTAGCTACTCTAACTATGATCTTCTCTTTCTCTTCTTTTTAATCATTCACTTCACATTCGTTGCTTGAAGCCAAGCCGACCTATTTTCTACCTGCCGGCAGGCCTTTTCACTTCTAACTGTCGCTCTTGCTCAGTGCTGCACTCGGCCACCAGGTCGCATTCATTTCTTTCACAGGCGCCATCGAACTGGTTGCCTATACCGAGCTCGACCTAGGCGTCATCGCTCCTTGACGAATTTCTTCGACCGCAGGCCGGATTTTGCTCTACATAAAAATTTATAATATAATCGAGAATTGATCAACGTTCTATTCCAAATCAGCGCGCCATATATCACGAGAATCAATATGATGTGGGTTACCGCAGCAGTCGCGACCCTGCTCGCTACGCAGGTGTATGGTGCTCCACGCACCGTTGTGAGGGAGGTCTTGGGTCCGAGCAGGTCAACTTTGGAGAGAAGAATGGAGGAGACGGCGTACGAAATGTTGGATAGGCGGCAAAACACAAGCACCACGTCAGTGAACATGACACAATGGGACACCGATACCGTGGCCGCCTGCACGAAAACTCTTTCGACGCTCTCAACTGCCAGTAACCCGTCTGGTATGGCGATTTGCTACAACATGGTGCAACTGAACACGGATGTTGGCGAATTCATGGCCGATATGCGACTCTTCGAGGTATCGGCACCAACGGGCGCCTGGGAGGGAGTTCCTCTGCAACAGATGCAGGGCGGAGTGGCGTTCAATGGGGCAACTGCTTCGGAGATCAACGGGCAACGTGTGACGGCCCGTGCGATGGGCGATAAGCCTCTCTCTAGACGACAGAGTACAGGACCTGTTCTTCACCGGACTTATATGATTGTTGGCCGGATAAACGCGGACCAGATGGTTCCGCCCATGACCTTGTACGACTTCCGAATCCTTCTGCTACGCCCTTCTCGCTGACTGTTATCTTTAGACAAAAAATAGAGCCCTTAGTAATGCCCATTTTCACGCTCAAAGCCCTGGACGCGACGGGGAGGACGCTTTCCACCAACGTCTCTTCCAACGAGGCAGCGTTTGTTAATGGCATATTCGCGAATGAAGTCGTGCTGTCACAGTTCAACCAAGCAACCCTTGCCGTCAATAACATCACGGCAGCACTGGAAGCCGGCAGCGTGCCGTTCGTCCTCCCAGGAGTCAATCTCCTGATCTTCCCGATCGGTTTGGTTGTCACGAGTGTCTGGACATTGGTCGGAATAGGTGCTTACGCCTTCGGGACCTATGAGCGATACAACTACCGCGAATCCCATCGCAGGAGAAAGGCCATGAACGAAGGCAAGGCTTATGCCACGAGGATATAACAATCTGAAATCGATAATCTATATACTGTCCCATTCCAGCGCTGTCTTTCTTTTTTTCTCTCAAGATTTTCTCTTGGAATTGGCTCGTTGGCAACACCGCAATTCGACTTCTAGATGGCTAAGATTCCCTTCTTCTGTTTATATCAATTAATTGGTCATGCTGCACAACATATTCATAATGCGGCCATTCATCTGTGTGTCAAAGGTACTCAGCTCTGCACACCAGTTCCTGCGCCAAAGGAGGTCTTCATGTTTTGGCCGAAAACCAAGATTCTGTGCTCCTTGAATTCATAGGGTTAACTAAAATTAAAATAAATAAAATCCACGTTTGAATTGTGATGCATGAATAAGTCGTCCATGTCAAGCTGTCAGCATCACTCTCCTTCTAACGCTGCAAGTCATTACGCTCGCATGCAGTGTCCTTCTGGAACCCAAAGTGCCGGATCCTTGGGCTGCACTGGCCGCATAGGATCAATCCTGCTCGGTACCATCCGAGCCGTACACAGGTGTAATGCAGGAGCCAGCCCGTGGCTGACGCCCTTACCGCTTTCGCCCACCGCAGTTATTTGCACATGAAATTCTGTTATCGGCACATGAACCTAAACCCAACATAGTAACCACCCCACAAATACCTCGATATACCCACTTTTTAGCCAAATCCCAGCTAAACTAGCCATATTTAGAGTAGTAGTGGGTACTTACTGGGATAAGCCCATGAAGTCAGCAGAAAAAAAAACAGTCGTTTGAAAATTACAGCTAAAAAAACCAACTACTAAGCCTACTATAAATATAGTGGGCTATAGCACTATAGGTAACCACTGCCCAGCTAACTTTTAGGTGAAAGCCACCACTAGCCACCACTAGCCACAAACGCCCGGTCAACCTCACCCCACCTACCCACCTACCCACCTACAAAGCTGCCAGCCATATCTCACTTTCAACCTTCAACCACTCCACCTACCACCTTCAACCTTCAACCGCCATCTCGAACAGCGATATCATTCAATCACACCTATTCTGAAGCCTCACTTTGTCAGGTAAGTTAGGTCACCAAACTGGTGGAATACTAACCTTCAAGCCTGTGTTGCACAGCTACCTACCAGCCACTCAACTAGCCACACCTTTATTGTTTTTTTACTCCGTCCAGGTAGGTAATTTGGAACAAACAGAGGGCTGACTGTCAATCTAGAAAGTGTCCACTTGGTGTCTCAAACTATCCCAATTTGTATGGGAAATGGGGCGTTGTGGGGCAAATGGTGGACTTTACCAGATTAGGTTTAGGTTCATGTGCCGATAACAGAATTTCATGTGCAAATAACTGCGGTGGCTTTCGCCATTGGCGCCTGGGTATGTCAGCAGCATAATTCCTAAAGAAGTCATCGGTTTGCTGGATTCTATTACACTGCTACCATATGAGAAGCTCAGCTCTTGGTACCGGTAATCGCTTGGGCTCTTAGTCTGGATTTTGATGCTGTTCCTGTGGGTTATCGTATCGGAGTATTGTCAGCAGGGTGTATCTAGACAGATGAGATTGTATACCTACCTTCATTCTATCTAGTAGTATTTGTTGTTAGATTGGAAATGACTGGCATTACAAATATTAGTCCTCAAATCAAAATCACGCCCTCAGGTACAATCGGATATACAAATTTTGGAAAGAAGGACATACCTTCTGCTTAACTACGGGGAATGGAGTGTTACTGCCTTAAACCTGCTTACCTACCTATTGCTTCATGCAGTCTTGTTCTCGTACCTGCCCGCCCTTTAGACTCTGCAACAGCAGGATGAACACCGATCTTGACGATACGTAGGAGGTATCATCAACATCTGGGGTCGAATGCGTACACTGCCAGAAGCGAGATGGCTCTCTTGCACGTACGAAGGCGGCCATGGTGCCTGCTCGACGGCCCAACCTGGTATTCTCTGTGGATGTAAAAACATGCATTGGTGAAGCCGACCTTGTCTTCATCGCCGTCAATACGCCCACCAAGAGCAGTGGTATCGGGGCAGGTGCCGCGACAGACTTGGCGGCCTTCGAGACTGTAGGCCACGACATCGCACGACACGCTCGCCCCCACACCATAGTCGTCGAGAAGTCAACTGTCCCCTGCCGGACTGCTGAGCTCGTGCAGGACATAGTAAGCTATATCCCATCTATTCTACACTGTCTGACTGCTCACTGTATCAACTCTAACGTGCATTTCTCTTTCTATTGTAGCTTGCCGCCAACCGCCCCGAAGTACATCTCGATGTCGTCTTGAATCCGGAGTTCTTGGCTGCTGGAACGGCCGTGAAAGACCTGCTGCACCCTGATAGAATACCGATCGGACCTTCTACACAAACGGCTTCGGGGCGGCGCGCTGCCAGCGCACTCGCCAATATTTACAAAACCTGGGTTCCGCGCGAACGCGTCATTGGCATGCATGTCTGGTCGGCAGAGCTGGCCAAAGTCGTCGCTAATGCGATGCTGGCGCAACGCATCAGTAGCATAAACTCGATCTCGGCGATTTGCGAGGCGACGTGTGCAGATCTTGAAGAGGTTGCAGAGGCGGTCGGCAGCGACACACGGATCGGTAAGGCCTTCTTGAAGGCGGGGATAGGGTTCGGGGGTAGTTGTCTTAAGAAAGACGTCCTAAACCTCGTCTACCTGGCTGAGTCGCTCGGGTTGAGTCATGTTGCCGAGTACTGGCAAAATGTCGTGAACGTCAACACACATCAGCTAGACAGGTTTTTGCGACGCATAGTCTGTTGCCTGAATAACTCGCTCGCTAACAAGAAGATCACTATCCTTGGCTTCGCGTTCAAAGCGGACACATCGGACGTACGGGAATCACCCACGCTGGACATGATCCAGAAATTACGGGCTGAGCACCCTCTTGAAATTGCCATCTTCGATCCTTGCTGTAACCTAGCCCTCATTCGACGCGAGATCGAGACAATGGTGTCCCGCATCAAGATGATGCTGGTGCTAGCGCTGACGGATGCTGCCCTCCAGATGTGGTGGTGTATTCCGACATTTACCAGGCTTGTGCCACGAGCAATGCCGTGCTCATCATGACAGAATGTAACAAGTTTAAGCTAAGCCCATATCCAGACTCAAGACCATATACCTTTTCTGTTAACCACCAGCAATATGTTTCGGAACCATCTTGCGCTGAAGATTGCCCAGATTGCGAACTGATCCAGACGCGCGGACAACCTGCCGCTGCATATGGCATCGGGGATACCGTAAACTGGCGCGAGATCTCGTATCACATGAAACAACCCAAGTGGTTATTCAACAGAAAAGGCGTCATCAACCATGTGCACATGGCTCAGCTAGGTTTCCAAGTTGAAAGCATCGGACGGCCTAAGAGGCTATGAGATGAACATGCTCCACTCAGTTCACGTTGTGCCATTTGCGCTTGAACTATCTACGTATAATACATTTAGACTAAATTGAGAAAAGCGGCGCAGGGAATGAGGGTATATCATTCTAAACCATCAGCTGAATTGTGGCTTTCTGCTGCGACATATAGATCGATATTTGGAGGTCAGGGTAGAATCATCTCGTCAACGCCCTTTTTTGTCTTCTCCTATTGTGACTATTTACTGTTTCCGAACAGCTACCGCGACCGGTAATTAAATGTTTTGTTTAGGCACTGTACCAAGACTGTATGCATGTGTTACCGGTAGCATTTGCAGTACGCAGCTCGGCAGTTGATCTACGCCCGCAGTCCTGTCGTTTCCACTAGACCAGCCCGACCAGCGCGCACTAGAGCCCGCCATCCCTGCACTTAAAAGCGCTGGTTAGCCGCGGCAAAGTACATGACGTATCTAGCTGTATATGAAAAGCAACAGGCCGTCGGCGCTTTATATAGACTCGGGCTGAACTCGGTGTATGAAGAGGGAAATTCATTTATAAAAAGATAAGAGCTTTGATATTCTGACTTATTTTATACCTCTCTTCTTGGGAAAAGATTGGTATAGGGCCATGGCGCATTTACACAATGTTATGCTGCGTGCGTCTGTTCGCGTCTCGTATCGCTGGGCTACGCCTACACCTAGCGCGACACGGTATGCCAAGTCCGTGACCTCGACGTCGTTTTCTCAGCGGTTCTTCTATTCGGTTAATCCGCGCCCAACGAAGACGAGGGGAGGGTCGAAGGTTTTCAGGTCCGCTGACGAGGCGGTTGCTGATGTTCAGGACGGCGATGTTATTCTCAGTGCCGGGTTTGGGTTATGCGGGGTAGCTGGTATGAAACCTATCTATTTATCCATTCGTCTGTCTTTCTTCTTTTGTGTCTTGTCTAGATTCAGCTCTTATGACGGAGACGACAATTCTTACTTACATTTAGCTGAGTCTGTGGCGTAAAGAGGGAGGGGTGGTGGTGTGGTACATGAAGCAAATAGGAAGCAAATTGAAATGAGCTGACATTTAATTCAATTCGGGTTCATACAGAAACCCTCATCCGAGCAATCCACAAAAAAGGCGCAAAGGGTCTGACGGCCGTGTCGAACAACGCCGGGTCCGGCGACAACGGCCTCGCGCTGCTGACGCAAAACGGGCGGCTGGACCGCATCGTCCTCTCGTACCTGGGCTCCAACAAGTCCCTCGAGAAGCAATACCTGACCGGCAAGATCGCCGTCGAGCTGTGTCCGCAGGGCACGCTAGCTGAGAGGTTGCGTGCGGCTGGTGCGGGCATTCCAGCTTTTTATACTGCTACTGGTGGGAGTATGTTTTTTCTCGCTTTCTCTTTCAAGTAATGTGTGATATTGTTCATGGCTGACGCTGGGCGAATAAATAGAGACATTCATAGAAACGGGTGAGATACCAACGAGGTTCACGCCCGAAGCTGTACTGGAAAAGGGACGGCCAAGAGAGACTAGGATCTTCAATGGCAAGTCGTATGTGATGGAGACGGCTCTACCCGGCGACGTGGCGATATTGCGCGCGTGGAAAGTTGATGAAGCTGGCAATTGCGTCTTCAAGTCAGTCCGCCCATCCATCTAAGCATACCACCCCCTTCCCCTCTCTTTCTATGATATAGGGGTAAAATCGGCTCATCCTCTTACCTCACTACCGTGAAATTCATAAGCATGTACTAACCCCCGTGAAAAAGATATACAACCAAGACATACGCGGGTCTCATGGCCAAAGCAGCGCGTCTAGCCATCGTCGAGGCCGAGAATATCGTCCCCATTGGCTCGATCGACCCAGACAGCGTAGACCTGCCGGGCATCTACATCGACCGCATCGTGCCGGCGACGGCGCCAAAGAAGGCCGAGGTGATCAAACTGGCGCCAAAACAAATCGATTCCGCCAAACCAGACGCAGCGGACTCAAGATCTCGCATCGCGCGCCGCGCCGCAAAGGAGCTCAAGGAAGGGTTCTATGTCAACTTGGGAGTGGGTATACCTACGCTCGCGGCATCATATCTCCCCGAAGGCGCAAACGTGTGGCTGCAGTCAGAGAACGGCATCCTCGGCATGGGTCCGTATCCCTCTTCCGAGAAAGAGGCGGACCCCGATCTAGTCAACGCCGGCAAGGAGACGACGACACTCCTGCCCGGCGCATCAACATTCGACTCAGCCGAGTCCTTCGCCATGATCCGGGGCGGTCACGTAGACGTTTCCATCCTCGGAGCCTTCCAGGTGTCTGCCTCAGGTGATCTAGCGAATTACATGATACCGGGGAAAGTGTTCAAGGGGATGGGCGGAGCAATGGATCTGGTGTCGAACCCGGATCAGACCAAGATCGTGGTCACGACCGAGCACGTCGATAAGAACGGGCGCAGCAAGATCGTGCAGGATTGCAAGCTGCCGCTTACTGGAAAAGGCGTCGTCAGTACCATTATTACTGATCTTGCGGTCTTCCAAGTCGATCGGAATAAAGGGGGTTTGACGCTTACTGAGGTTGCTGAGGGCGTTGATGTGGACACGGTTAAAGAGAAGACGGATGCGAGGTTTGAGGTGGCGAAGAATTTGGGGACTTTTTAAACAAGGAGAGAGAGAGGGGGAGCTACTAGGATTTGCATGGCGTTATTTATTATGGTGTTTTCTTGTTTTTGTTTCTGGTCAAGATGTTGCGCGCATTGCGTTGTAATATAGAGGGTCGTAATATATATCAGACATATAAACATATACTATTATAAACACACGTACACGCTTATACATGAGATTTCAATACCCATCTTGTAAGAAGATGGTGGTACGATCGCAAACCTATCAATGCATAATGAGCTTCATAAGTCTGGCTCTATCGTGTATTTCGCTATATGTGTGCATATATATACTATGTACAGGTCAACATAAGTCAGTCGTCACTGAGTTCTTTTTCTTCATGGACATCATCATAACTTAGGCCGAATCCCAGGCGCAAACGTAGTCCCCTCCCCACCACCAATAGCATGAACAAGCTTATCAATGCTCTCAAGCAACCACAGACTCCCTTCGTCACTAGCAAGCCACCTACCGCCTTCCACAGGTTTCTCTCCCTCAGCATCAGCCTGACCATGCTCATACGCCTTCCTCAGCCCAAAAACATGCGACACAACTTGCGGTCCAACACCCGTCTGCGCGCGCAGACACGCCACGGCCACAAGCGACGTCAATACGCGGCCCACGGGCTCAGGCTTATCGGTGGCATCGCGCGGGTTAGAGAGTAGATTCGAGTAATGCCCATTAATAATATGCACAGGCAAATCCGGATGCGACTGCGCCAGCTTGTCAAGGAGCTTGCGCTCGAAGCCGAGATACACCCCGTCCCAGAGAGCCAGGCCATCCTTTTTGCGTATCTCAAGGTTGCTCGGCGTCAGCTCGCGCGTAGGCGTTTTACTGAGGGATTGCGCGACGTCGCGGGGTAGAGAGTTGTAGAAGGCGCCTAGGGTGTTGATTGAGCGCGGGATCCCGTTGAATGAGATGCACTTTAATCCGACTTCACGGATCAGCTCGGCGTTTTGCGCGGGTGTGCGCTGTGATTGGGGGTTGCTTGTGTTGGCGAGGTCGAAGACTTGGGTCATTGCTTCGGGACAGTTCAGTGTTGCTGAGACGGCTGTCTGTGTGAAATTATTAGCATTATTACTATTGCAGCTTTTTTTTTTTGGTCGTATTTGTTGTTGGTATATCGTGACATACCGATACTGTAATCCAGGCCGGCAGCCCGACCTTCTTCTCGTGTGCATCGCTGGCGAGCCGCTCGAGGGCCGGTTTCACAGGCGCGGCAGTGCGAGTATAGCCGGGCTTTGCGTGGCCGGCGTTGATGAGGGCCTTGACAGCATCCGACAGCTTCGTCATGTTAGGCAGTTATTCTCGTGAGTTGACAAAACGAGCGAGTATCCACAACACTCCTAATCGACTCTCACTAGCAAAGATGATGATAATAGGGAGTGGATGAAGCAGTAGTGATGTCAATCAATCTAGACTCTTTCCCCCTTGTCTCTATTCTTGTCTAAATTGAATGTTCTCTAGTCCTTCCGGTTCCGAGGGTCGCTCTCACTTCTAGAATGAATCCACGGAAAAGTATCGCCGCGCCGCAATGCACCGCGATAGTGTCGGCACGTCATGGGCGAAATACTACTGCCGAATCGCTTTGATGCTGTCCCGAGGGAGATGCCGAGCGAATGGGGCGGGGGCGTCGGGCATTTTACCGCCCGAAATGCCCGATGCAGCCTCTAAAAGAAGTACCTACCTGGTATGCACGTGTAATTCATTCCAGTGGGAGAAGTCTAGCGGTGGTGTCGCTGTACAGTACAGTGCTTTTTAGTCGACTCCAGTGGGCACTCTTTCTAGGGCCTACCTAATATTCTAGTGCTGGAAACATCATTTCACTGAATCTATCCTATCATACCGAGTCATTCACACAGAGTCTAGATCATACTATATATCAACAGAAACATATATATTGATGTATTAAAAAATTCAGCAGAAGATTCTCATTAGAAGGGAAATTCGCATCATTTGAAGATCTCAATCGGTACTCCCACGGGAGACCAAATTGGTAATCCAATTACCTTGAATAAGAAACGATGTATACTCACAAAATATTCAATCGGTCAAGCTTCAGAGTTGAAGTGTGCGTAATAACTGAACAGATGAAGGTAGTAGATTCTATGAACGCAGAGATAAGATTGTGTATAAAGTGCATAAAAGAAGAGAAACAATCCTATAATATAGGCAACAAGGTCACAGAAAGGATGCGTATGAGAGCTAGATGGCATTTAGATCGTATGAATAGTTACACAAGGAGATCGGGAAAAGAATATTAACAAGACGAATGAATTAGAGTATGAACAGAAGCAGGAGACAGAGTAAAATGTACTTTTAAATGGCCGATTAGGACCATGTTGTAAGTTTGAGAAGTGGCTCTCATTCATTAAGTTTTAACCTCATACGAGATGAATCTCTTATCTGTAGTGAACTCTTTGTTGTCATATAGCGCGTACAAACGATTCCCAGTTATATACTCCCAATGCTATATAGTTCTGACTCTGTAAGTACATACGTAACTTATTTACGAACTGCGAACAATCTGTGATCACGGTCAAGATCAAGATCGATACCGAGTCTACAAAGATAAATCTCCTACTCGCGACCTTTCTTTATATGCACTCAATGCGGAGCTTGTAAGCTACTAAATTATACGTAAATAGACCCGACTTCCCATTACAGCACCAACTTAAACGTGGGATCCCGATCGTCTCTACACCCTCTATACTTGTCATATTTCCCATTAGCCTTATCCCGGTTGACTTTCCAGCAATACAGCACATTGGCAAGGACTCTGTGCACCAGTCAGTCAACCAATATTCACTTACGCTGGCCATCGTTAATTAAATAGGTACTTACAGGAACCACCCAGCAGTCAAGAGACTGAGGATGATAGTGTGACCCTTGTGGTACTGCGGTCCTTGAATTGAAGGGTATATGAAAACGGCCACGAACCCGCCTGCGTTCGCAATGGCGAGCTGGAGGGCGCTTGTGGTGGCTCTCTTGTAGTGGCCTGCTGAGTTCTGTGTTGGGCTTGTTGTCAGTTCCCTGCTAGCTTCACCCCGATCCCCGGTTTTTATCATCATTATGACATTACACTTACATTGGAGAGCCAGCCGAGAACTGGTGGGACACTGCTGTACAAGCCAGTAGCCATAAGGAACGTCATGCCGTATTTCACATGCGTGTTGTGCGTGTTTGCTATCACCGCGTATCCGACGATAGCGATGGGGAGTGAAAATAGCATCACGATGCCGCGGACCCGGAAATGATCGGATATGTAGGCGGTGCAGACTGGTCGGGTACATAAAGTCAGTATTACTTGAGCTCTACTCACTCAAACCGGAGATGGGGGAAGGGGTCACTCACGTGTAGCAACAGCCGCGACGGCATAAGGGATAACGGACCAGAGCTGGGCTTCGTTGGCCGTGTAGCCCAGGTCTTTAATAATGGTCGGTAGCTAGATGTCTCTATTAGATGTCATTCTTTTTTCCAGGCGAGGCGCGAATATTTGAGTTTGTAATACGTACGAAGAGACCAAAACTGTACAGTCCACTGAGGATGCCGAAGTACGCCGAGGCAGAGAGCCATGTCTGCCAGTTGAAGACGCCACGCGCAACTTCCGACCAGGCGAACTTTTCCGTTTCCTCTCTGCAGCAATGGTTAACTAGGCTTTATTTAACACCAGGGAGATACGGGGTATCTCTCACTTTTCTCTCCCGCCGTTCCTACCGCCTTGTGCACGCAGGCGCTGGATGGCATACTCTCGCTCCTCAGGCGTGAAGAACTTGGCGGAGGCCACACCATTCGGCAACAGCCAGAATGCAGTGAATCCAACCGTGGAACTCTAGAAACAGGGAACAAATGTATCAGCACTTGATATAGGGACACTAGATATAGCCCTTTCGTTTCGAACTTACGAAGAGGCCGAAGATGATGAAAATCCATCTCCAGCTGCTCAGGCCGCCCTTGCCTCCCAAATCAGATATAGCTCGAGCGAGTAGCCCTAAGAGTTGTTTAGTCGATCGTCTGTCTGCTTGTTATGGTCGAGATGGGATCGGAAATAGTGCACATACCCGAAAACGCGCCGGAGAGAGAGGCAGAGGTGTAGAAAATTCCTATTCGGATCGCGAGCTCGGCTCTGGTGTAAATACTTGACAGATATAGAATCATTCCAGGTAATAATCCACCCTCACATAAGCTGAAAGACAAAGATTAGCAAAAATCAACTGTTGTGATGTTGAGCCACACATTATAGTATGTCTAATCTGAAGGCAGAGGAAAGCAGACATACCCAAGAAGCGCCCGAATAGCCACGAACTGCGGATATATCTTGATAAACCCGGTGCTCATAGCCACGATGCCCCAGAAGAAGGCGAGGCAGGGAAGCCAGACGCTGGGCGTGACCTTTTTCAGGATCAGGTTGCTCGGGATCTCGCTGAAAATGTATGTGGCGTAGAAGACGGCGAGGCCCGTCTCGTACTGCTGGTCTACGATGCCGATCTCCTGCTCAAGGCCGTACAGTCGGGCGTTGCCCACGTTGGTGCGGTCGAAGAACGAGCATAGGAATAGCAAGGCGAGGAGAGGGAGGATCCTGTATAATTTTGAACAAAACTCTGCCGTTAGCTCGATTCATCCTCAACCTCAACCCGTCCATCTTGTCTTTTCCCTCTCGAGTTTGACGTAGCATCTCTTTCCACTTTTCATTCTTATGTTTTAACCCATTGGTGACAGCTTTGCAAACGTACCTGGTATCGAGTTTCCAGAGGACTCGCCGTTCCAACTTCTTGTCTTCGGTGATATCCTTCGCGGAAGAAACATCGCCTCTTTCGACGCTCTCTAACTCCTCGGTGCCGCCGCCGGCATCCAGCTTGGCGGGCTTCATATCGGATTCTATCTCGTCGGACATCGTGTCGTAGTTTCTCTTGTCCTTGGCGTGTCGCGAACGAGTTACCAACTACCGACACTAATAAAAGACTAAAAGACCAAGACAAGAAAGTGAGCACGCCGCAGCGGGAACAAAGGCGCACATGAGCTTCTTAAACCCAAGACCTTGGCGACGCGAACCAAGACGCCAAAGTAAGCATTGTTGGTATTTTTTGTCTTGGATTTTGCGGGGTAGCACGAGATTATATTACGCTAGGTAGGGATGGCACGTCCGGTACTGGACGTTTAGTTTATGGGGATCAGCTTCGTCGGGATGGGGATATTGTGGGGGATTCGATCCGCTTACTTAGTGTAAGTGAATTTGGGGGTTGCTATGAGAATTCTCCAAATCCAGGCGCTGCCAAATCCTACCGTAGCTGAGCAACGTGCCGTAGGACTTACAGTGTTACATCCAGTGTCTGAATGCGGTGAAGATCAGCAACGTGTACGTAGTCTACAGGACTGGTCACAGGATGTTCGCCTCGTACTCGGTTGGAATCGACTAGGCTGGCGAGTGGCTAGAGAGTCATGATCAGCGGTGAGGGAGCCGCAAGTAGGGTACTGTGAGGGGTAGCAATCGATATCATGCGGTGTGACCTGCTTTTTCTATTTACACAATTTACACATGTTCCAGCCCATCCAATAAATTCGAGATGTGGCGTTGGCATCTTGGCTTTTGATTCGAGTATACACACAACGAAACGCATTCATTCGCGTGTTGAGAGATAATTCACAAAGGACTGACTAGGGTGCCTATCCCCCCTGACCCTACAGTACGAGCTCTTGAATAAGACTACATGCCAATATGTACACCACCACACCTTTCCCACCCATGTAACATTCGCCATAAGAAAATATGAGATCCTCGCCGATGAAATCCAAATGTCGACTATGCAAACGTACTCCAATCCATCCAGTCTAATTCCGAGGGTTGCTGAAACTGAAAGTCTTCCCACAGGGCATCGAGTCCCACATCCGTGTTGTTAATCGCCTCATTCAGCTGATCATTAGACATGGTAGAGAACAGTAGATAATCAGACGACATGTCCCCCGTAGGCATCTGCAGCGGCGTTGCGACTTGGTTATTAGGCGCCGCCAGGTGCGCGGCATTATTGTTGGTAGTAGGATTGGTGTAGATGGGACCAGCATCTATGATTCCATTGTTCTCTGAAAGCGGCACCCGTCCAGTCTCAGCGGATCGCAGCGCGAGCTTGAGGATCTGCCTGAGCTGTCCTGCAAAAAGGCACGAGAGACCTCTCCTCTGCACGGGCGTTGACCCTATCCTGTCCAGGACGTCGATTGTTTCTGCGATCAATGCCCTGATGCTTGGTGCCAGCCTTGATCCTCTGTCATCTGCTACTGTGCTTACTCGCAATGCGAAACATGCGGCGAACGAAATCATAATAGCCGTGTTGTTCGGCATAGACCGGAGCTGTCCTTCTCCTTGGACGGCGACACGTAACACGTTGAGAGCAGATGATAGACCCGCGGCGCGGAAGAAGTGTCTTGCTCCGACTGGTGCTGAGCTGTGGTTGATGATGCTGGAGTACATGGATAAGCGGGTGTGGGAAGCAAGAATTTCCACATAGGGAGGTAGAGCAAACTCTATGTGTACGGTCAATGAATCATTCCCAAAAACACAATGAAGCAACTCACGTTCTCGGTCTCCCAATTGCAAGGGCCAAGTGTGATACCACCTGTCAAAGAATACAGTGATTTCGTTTTTCAATCTATTGAAGCGCATTAGTCGTAGCTTCGAATGATAGAGCGAGCAGGTAAGTGTACTCATCAACGACAGCCGCCTCGCTGACCCCTTTTACGTAGCTATCGCAGATTCCTCGCAATGTCGTGATCAATTTCACCTTGAAGGGAGATCATTAGCGACGTGACAGTCGAAGAACGCCACCTAGTACACTTACCAAGTCTCTGCGGAGCACAGCCACTGAGACTATAGATCCATCCCAGCGATCGGCAAGCTCGCAAAGATGCCATTGATCGCAGTTCTCAATCAGCTGCGACACAGGCAACATATAGCTCCTCCCTCTCGCTAGACATACCCTAGTAGTAAAAAAAAGGTGTCAATTCGCAAAACCTTTTCTTTGGAACGCGGCCTCTTACCCTCTCTCAAGCACGAACAGGGATAACCATGTCCGTTCCCTCCTCCTTAACAACCGTCTGCCGAGCTCAGACTCCGGATCGATCTGAGTGAAACCGTCAACATGGAGAGCTCTCCTGGACGAAATTTGATCAGACATTGGGATGTTATCTCTCGAGAAGGGTGCTTCTGGTGATGAGGGCAATATTATCTTATTCAAATATAGGTCCACGGCAATACTCAACGCCATGGACATGTACGTCGAGGTTTCATCATCGGCCCAGTGTTCACCAGCCGGGATCCAGGGAATGTTGACCATGAATGCCAAGACAATCTCGACAGACTTGTAGCGTTTGATCATGACTAGATCAGCAAGCTTCTGACGGTGTCTTGAGAGTCGTTTATGCAGCGCTTCCATCGATGGCGAGAAGAGCGCTGACGCCGCAGCTATTGATGTGAGAAGGAAGGCAGAGCGTCTTTGCACGAAATCCACGCTATGCAGTATGGGATCAATCCCCCATCTTGTATGCGCGAGGTTCTCAAAGAAACTAGCCCGGTTGTCAGCTCAGAAAGTTACCCCAGGAGATATACAGGTTAGTTTACTAGGAAAATAATATCTCAGCCTCGGCAAGAGTGAGGAGACCAAGCTCGATGGGGTCCAGGTCTGGGCCAATATCTAGACGCGGTTGAAACGGGCCAAAGAATATGGGTAAGTTGCCATCGTGATCATTCTCAGACGCTCGGTCTCGACTCGGGAGAGACTTGGATGGTAATTGACCTAGGGCCGACCCGTGATTGGAAGCTCCGAGGGAAGACAAAAGCTCGGATGTCCTCGCAAGCAGCTGCAGGGGATTCTCAGCATCATCCAAGTTTAGCTGGTCATCATCCACGGCTTGAGAAACAGTGCCAGCATCACGCGAGTCGGTTTGAGAAGGCGGTGTCCCGTGGGAGGTAGAGGATTGCTGAGGGGATGGAATAGACCCATCATGACGGCGCCCACTTGTGCCGGAGCTAGAGTTTTTCTGGCTTCTCTCGGCACTGAGAAGATCGCGGCTCCTCTCGAGAAGATACCGGAGCTCGGATGATTGCTCCGAGTTTTGAATCTGATCCGAGCCCGGATGTGTCCTCTTCAGGGCCTGCTCGATCTGGAACACAGCCTTCTCCAGCCCCGAGTGTTTACTGCCGAGGCTTGTTAGTGTACGGAGACGGAGACAACAGACAAGCAGCTTCAGTTTACTTCTTGACTCCCTTGTGCCGGCCGACGTGGAATAGGGGCGCCCTGCAATCGAGCTTGCGCTGGGTGCAGCGCGAGCAGGTGGTCAAGCCATCGGGCCGCACACACTTGACCTTGGACTTCTTGCAGTTGAAGCATGACGCCAAACGCTCCTCATCCTTAGGCTCGCTATTGGTCCCCCACGGCACTACTTCCGACATGGTAATCACATGCGACTAGGCTAAGGCGGTGAACATAATACCAGTAACGATGAGATGACCACTCGGACGACCATAGCAGCAACGATAACTCCGAAGCTCGGACGAGCGAATGCGTGTGAGTGCTTGCGTTGAAGTCCACGAGGTAGGTAGGCCTTAATTCGTCTTCGTAATTGGTATTGAGTACGGTGCTTCCGATGAGGGTATAAACCACCTGTACCGACACCCGTCCATGTAGATTGATATAAGTGAATACCTCCTCAGCGTAGGCATGAGATGTTTTAGTTGGCTTGTACGTTTATGCTCGAGTCCCTTCTAAGTAAGTGGGCCATGTGTCCACTGCCCCACCTCGAATCTACACCGGTACGCCTTACATAAGGCTTGTATGCCCCTTGCGACGATGAAATGGATGGGATTGGGGGGATTGTGAGGGCTACCTACATACGCAATCTACTAGGTACCTAGTATACAAGTATCTGGAACATGAGAATAACACCCACAACTAGGGTATCGCTCACTCAACTCTCCAAATCTCATCTTAGTCATGTCCTTCAAAGAAAATATTGTACGGAATAAATAGGCATTCAACTTACTCAATCTTCGCAATACAGCCTCGGATGTGACTTGCCAAGATACCATATGCAGAAACGATGGTTTCTGGAGCGGGACCTAGCTATAACGTGCAAGGTATCTCTTATGTACGATCCACATACGGGTCAATATGCAGCCGACGCTATCGCTCCTGATAACCAGATGTGCCTAGCAAGTGGCAGTATACATACTTCTGTACATACCTATTACCTTTCTTTCTCTTCTTTTTTTGAAGATAACATGAAAGAATGTAATCGAAACGTCTGTTTTGGATATAACACATTATCAGAAGATGTATCGCAGATTACGCTTAAAATGATGGATTTATGAAATATCAATGCATGTAAGTCAACATACAGGTCAGTACATACTGCATCCTGCAATGTAGGTGGCTCGGCAGCCCTACAGAGTTCTTCACCCTTGCAGCAGGATCTGCCACAACAACTTTATTTATGGGTTGAAGCTGCAAGTGTCATCCTCTTGCATCGATGACACGGAGATTGATCTTACATGAGCGAAACGAAATTTTGCAGGCCAAGTTCCAATGCCAAGCCAAAAATAATGCAGTCTCATATTACTCAGCAGCGCTATCATCTCCTCGTTTACCCTGTCGACCTGTTTCGCATACTATTGCTGGCCTAAATCAAAGGTTTGAAGAGCAGCGACTAGGCAGAAGTCTAGCGTAAACTATCTTACGTAGTACATCCTCGACTGCTGATGCAACCAGGCGGAGATAGGGCGTGGCTGTCCCCAATTACTGGCGGCCCACGGAGTTAAACCCGGTGCATGCAAGCCGCCGACAGTGTCTCGTGTTCTAAGTCATTTCACATATATATATCAGAGCATTCTACTCGTGTTTCTTTCACGCAAACGACTTACCCAAGTTAAATATCGAATCAATACATGTTCACTTTCTATTGATTTTCTTCTCACGACTTGCCTCACATAAGCGACTTGTCGAAATATACGCAACATGCACTTGATTCTAACTGGAGCAACGGTAAGCTGCTTGATTCAACTTGCCCTTTTCCACATCATGCCCTTCGCATCTCGACGTCGCGATACAAAGTACTGACATGTCTTTTGTAGGGCTTAGTAGGGTCTGGCGCATTGGATGCCATGATCAAGATGAAAGACGTCACAAAGATCTCCATCCTGAGTCGGAGGCCAGTGCCAATGGCCGACGATGTAAAGGACCCTCGAATCAATGTCATCATTCATAAAGATTTCAATAAATACGACTCTGCCGTCCTTGATCAATTGAAGGGCGCTCGAGGGTGTGTATGGGCCTGTAAGCCGAACCCGAATGCATACATTCTTCACTAGCTCGACTTGTGATGAAATGTTGAAACAAACAATCGCTGACTCGTGATGGTATAGTGGGCATCAGTCAAACTCAGGTCAGCAAGGAGTAAGTTAGCCCTCAATTTCTCATCGATGTGATAGCTTATTTATATACAACATTTATCGTTAATACGAATACAGGGAGTATGTCAAGATCACCAAGGACTACGCACTAGCCGCAGGTGAAGCATTCAAGAGCCTAGCCCAAGAAAACGAGCCCTTCAACTTCGTCTACGTCTCCGGCCGCGGCGCGACGACAGAACCGAGTCGGTTCTCAGCCATCTACTCCCGCGTGAAGGGAGAGACAGAGATCGCGCTCGCGGAGATGCGCCGGCAGAACCCCCTGCTACACGCCAGCTCTGTGCGTCCTTGTGCGGTTGACGCATCCGATCACAAGGAGATACAGAAGTATATACCCACGCCGCCCATGGCATACCGCGCCCTGATACCTGTCATGCTCCTGCCTCTCCGTTATGGATTTCCCAGTCTGCATAGTCCTACGCTGCCTCTTGGCCGGTTCCTCGCTGAGATGGCTATGGGGAAGTATACGATCGCCCCTGGCCCGGATGTCCAGATGATTGGGGACTTTCCCATCTTGGAAAACCAGGTCTTTAGGCGACTTTCGGGGGAAGGTTCTAAGTAATGAGGAATAGATTCCTTCTTCCTTCTTCCTTTTGAGTTTTGGTTGGAAAGCGTATAGACAGAAATTCTGGTCCAGATGGATGGATAGCTTTATACAAAGCTCGTTAGGCGAGTATTCATAAGATGGCAGTGGCTCGTAGAGCGATAATATGTAACACTAATTCAAAAGAATTTCACCACTATTCATAGTTAACTCTAGACAATCCATCTCTCAAAGTCCTAACTGTGTTAAGCGCTCGCTTAGCCACCTTTTAGTATTCAAATCTCCATCTAGGATCGGAATCACCCTTCCACTCCGGAAGTGCTCCAATATCCTTGATTTCCTCTGAGACCAACGCGCGCTTCTTATTCTCGTTCTTCAAGACAATAGCGAGAGTCGTCACGACCGCGACGTTTGCGAGCAGGTAGCCCAGCGCGAATGCATGTCCCAGAACGAAACGCGGCCCATATCGGTACAGCTGAGTCCCTATCACGGCGCCGATGTTGCCGATGCTGATCTGCATAGCCGTGGATGTCGCCCGCTTCGTCTGGCCCGACACGTTGATAGTCGGCCAGGATAGAACCAGCGCCGTCGCGGGGTAGATCCCTCCAGCGGCGAAGAACACGCCGACGTAGCTTACGCCGGGCCGGCCTACAGGATCCGTATTGCCGAGTAAGATGGCATAGCCAATGGCCGCAAATATAGATGAGGCCCCAATAAACCAAGCCCGCTTGCCTAGACGCTCTGACAGCACTGCGACCGCTACCGTCGTCCCGAATGCAAAGGCGTACGGGGGCACAGTGAGCAGCTGCGCCGTTGCAGCGGCATAACCCAAGTTGGTAATAATTGTCGGCTAAGAACTTATTAGTCAAGCTCGCCATGAAACGATAGTTACACCTCTTTTCTACTTACGAGGAATAGAGACAGCGTGTACAGAGGGAGACTCATAGTGTGAAACCCCAATCCGTATAACCAGCATTTGGGATCCCGTACAGCCTCTAGTACACCGTCCCAGTTGAAACCCTCATCATGCGTCGCATCGCAATCTGCCGCTAGTCTCTGATGCAGAAGCTTCCGCTCGTCATCAGTGAGGAACTTGCTGGTGTCCGGGTAATTGTGTATGAAGCCATAAGATGCAGCAGCAATGAGCACCGTAGCAATACCCTCGAGTATGAAGATCCAGCGCCAGCCGTTCGTCCAGACCACGCCTCTCAGTCTTCCAATACCCTTCAGAAAGTTTCAGTCAGTCACTCATTGGCTCTCTTCCAGAGAACGGGAGTGGTTCACAGTAACTTACATAGGCAAGGGCACCACCGAAAGCACCGGCCAGTGATGCAGCGCTGAAGAAGAGAGCTACGCGGTACTGTCGTTCCTTTCTCTTGTACCACATAGAGAAGTAGTACGTCACGCCGGGGAACAAGCCCGACTCTGCCACGCCAAGGAAGAATCTAGCGGCTAGAAATCCCGCCTGGCTCTGCACTATACCGTTCAGCGTAGCGACTATACCCTAGAGATAATAATGTCAGCAACGAAGAATAACATCTCATAGAGTTGAACGAGGCGTAACCCGTCGTCAGACAAGGCGTGATTCTTCTAAGATAGAAAAACGCATTTTTTACCCTCATATGGCAAGATTCAGCGCACTTACCCAGACAATGGTCAGAGTTGGGAGCCAGACTCTGGGAGTCGTCCGCTTCAAGATGACGTTGCATGGAACCTATTCTCTGTCAGCTTTCGCACGCCGGTCATCGTTATGTAGTGAAAGAGTTATTGTTATTGTTATTGTTAACAGTTGACTTACCTCGAATAGTACGTATCCGACGAAGTAAAGACTAAGGCCTGTCAGGTAATGTGCCTGGTCTATAGCAGCATCATCGTCAGAAATGGCTATCAGAAACCGGCAAGCGACGACTTACCCGTATGCACATCGGTTAGGAGACCTTCGATTTTTGCATTGCCCACTGCATGTCATATTAGTAGCTATACCATGTAGCTGTTTTTGGTGCGACCCTACCATTGCTGCGATCCAGAAAACTGAGCAGGTACAAAAGACTACAACATCCAATTCGTTAGCATTGATAGTGTATCTTCTACCCTTTTGCCCTTGAAGACAACCTTGGACTCACGCGACAGCTGGTAGTAAATTTGCGTCTATTTTACGCAACAGCGACTTCTCGCTAACCACAGAGGAGGCTGTCTCCGAATCAGACGCCTCGGGGCTCTGCGCAACGAATCCCGCTCGATCTTTGTCGTTTTCTTTTTCTGCCATGATATTCACGACCTATGTTATTCTCACTTCGATGTTTCTTCAAGCCGTAAAGTCCGAAAGAACAAGCCCAAGAAGCTTAAATACCAGTACCGGTAGCGTTAGATAACTACCACTAACACATGCCGCGGCCCGCATGAGAATTTTACATCGAGGCGAACGTCCACTCGAAACTTATTCTGGAATATGTATGTTATCGGGCACACGATGGCGTCAGAGTCCAGTATCACTCTTTAAGGAAGGAAACTAGATGATACCATGGAAATTGCATTGGCTTATCCGGGTTGTGATTGGGTCTACGCTGAGCACGCCTTTACAACGCTGTAATCACGACATAGCATACGATGCGTACATGTATTCAGCTGGGTAGCGTCGGTAACTGACATTGATTTCACGCACTTGCACGGGGCGTATTTGAACATGCATACTGGGAAACGTATGTGTTTAATTGATCTTTTTGAAGACAGTATTGTGTGTCGGTTTGCTGTGATCGGAGTTTCGCTGCAGTGACCAGTTGTGTTACCCTTGCTAACTAGATCGCCGCTTATCTAAGATCAACCCTGTATGCGACATCACCATGTGGGAAGCGGTACCGTAGTTAGAAAAGTCGATTGAACCGTCAATGAGAGGAGGGTCAAAATCATCGTTTTGACCAAGCTTTTGGCCTGGTATCCAAGGGACTCTGCTAAAACTAATGGCACCTGAATATCAATGAAGGGTATAGACCGGTGTGAGCTTTTCTCATAATTATTCAATTAAACTCTATAACCTTTCTTGGGAAAGCATCTAGAGCCTATGTTTTTCATCGATGAAAATATACACAATTAATCCTTCAATTGACTAGCTCGCTTATTCTAACACAATCCTACTCTCCAATTCATTTCCGAACCAACATATTTTCGGCCTTGCCGTTGACCATTTTCGAACGTTCGGGACAAACCGTCCAGTTGTGGTACAGGCGTTTCAAAAACCCGATGCCTACAGGTGGGCACTTACCAGTGTCTATGCCAAGCTCTCTCAGTGTTTTCATCGTGTTAGATGTGTCTAAAGCCCAATAAACATGTCCAGTATTGAAGAAGGCACGTATACTGGCCCATCTCAGCGCGTCATCATTCGAGGGCGATGCCTTCTTTCCCATTGTATCAGTCATTTGATCCAGTAGGCGAAAACAACTGCCACGGTCAAACACGAGATGATGCACGATGAAAATCAAGCAGTGCGTGTCTGACTCCAGCTTGACCAACGCGAGTCTGAAGCATTCTCCTTTCTCAAGCTGGAACTCCTTGGGCTGGATAGATCTTGAAGGATCATGCAATGTCGCGCCAGAATCACGTTCACTTGAGAGATCGTACAGAGGAATTTCAACCTCAAGCTGATCGACTATCCGCTGTTCCGGGCCATCGACACCATCAACAAATGCAGTGCGGAATGCAGCATTGACTCGCTTTATCTGGCTCCATGCCAGCTTGAGGCACTCCACATTGATTTTGCCTCGAATCATGAGACGTAAGCGACAATTGAAAAGTGTTGTGTCGTTGGCCAGTGTTTGCGTGAACCACAGTCGATTCTGAAAACTCGATAGAGGGATTCTCATAGACCTGGGGAAATTCGGTATGTCTCGAAACTCTGTCTCAGTGTTCACGTTATCAGAGATTGCGTCGACCGCGCTGTTAGCCAGCTGGAATCCCAAAGTTTTTTTAATGTTAGCGCTACAAGGTCCCGGATGCTGTTAGGTCTTAACAAGTCCCCAGGTAGAAATTCAGCAGCAACGTCCTTTAGGAACCAGTTTCGAATTTCATTAGCCATCAGAGAGTCAATGCCTAAAGTTGATAAATGACTTAGTGGTGATATTTCTGTTGAAGAAACCCCCGTGAGATTAGACAGGCGCTTTATGAAGGCGGATGTGAGTATTTCTACCCTTTCTTGTTCACTATGCGCTCTGCTCAATAAGCGTCTTACGTCTTCGATTGCAGCGGATTTTGAAGTGGCGGGAAGCTCATCTACCTTATCAGATCGCTTTAGATTATCGACAGCATACTCAACACCTTGAAAACACAACAGCGGTGCTCCTGTGTCTGCCACAACGAGCTCAACATGTCCAGACCCATTTCTTGTTGAACTTTTGCAACAGCGACTCGCTAGCTTGGAAATAGCATACCGATTAGTCTGTTGTAGACTTATAATGGCATGCTTCGAGATGCTCACTGAAACTACACTCGTGGGGATTTCAGCGAGTGTTTGGTCAGAATGCAGTATCTCAGCTTTTCATGTGCTCTATTGCCCTGGTGAGTACATAGGCAGACCTATTTAAACTCCAGCACTACATAGACTTTTCTCTTATGAATCTTTGCCCCTCAAAACATACTTAGTAGCTATGCACCGTTCCTGGATACTACAATGACAATCCTCCATTGTCCTGGTCAAAAGAGAAGCGGGATGAATAGGCGAAAGAAATCAGAGAAGTTACACAACATAATCCAATTTATTCACGTACTCCACAGATACCAGCCGATAATTCAAAGAAAGGGGTTATCCCATCCTTTTGGAGCCCGTGCCATGTGTGGGCTTCTTGGGTCGAAATCTTGAGCCTGGGACTGTGCCACTCGATCCCCCGTCGCTTTCTGCACCCTGGTCTTCCACCGAATAGTGAGCTTGAGAGTGTACACATTCCAGAGATCGGGCAGATAATGGACGTCCTGGACACAGTAAATTCTGATCTTCTCCGGGAGCGGCCGCTGATTGAATACTTCATAGCTCCCGCCTCTCTCCGGATCGAAGAGCTTGAGACCCTCTTGCTTCGTCTTCAGCCAATTGAATCTCTCGGTTCTCGCCATAGGCATGTCCTTCTCGATACATCTTTTCAGCCCGCAGACGAAAGTCCTGCCATAACTGCGGGTTGCGAGCTCCATTAGCTGGAGGTCTTGAACACTTTGTAGTGCAATCCCGTAGTGGCTGAACAGCGCATCGGAATCTCGGCGCACGTCGAAGAAAACTTTGGGAATAGAGGGCAACTCCAAGATAGACTTCAAAGTTCTGGGAGTCTGTGTTCCCTGTGTCGAGAATGCCAAATTTCCGGGTGTCTTGATATCGACGAGATAGGTCTGGCTGGTAGTGCGAACGTGAATCTGTAGGATTGAGATAGTTTCATGGCGTGATTCTCGCACTTAGGTGGGCCCAAGCCCACCTGCGCGCATAAGCGATCTGTTGCAAATAAAATATAAAGCTTTATTAGTTTAAGTTTTAATTTATAATATATACGCAAAAAGTTTTTTTTATATAGTAGATTTAATAAAGTTAAGCTGTTTTGCTTTTAAATTTATTTTAGTATAACATATTTTTTAGCTTTGCTATTTATAATAGTTGCAAGGCTAATTATTATAATAATAAAAAAAAAAACTTTTAATTAAAAATTAAGCAATAATATTTAGCTAATATGCATATTTTAAACGTTTGTTATAATAAGTAAATAAAAGCGCGTAAATATATATTTATTAGCTTTTAATTATAAATAATAGCAACAATATATATTTAATTGCATTGTTAAAAAAGTTAACACTTATTATAATTATATTTATATATACTTTTAATAATAAATAATTAAACAATTAAAAATTATATGCTTTGCTTTAAATAAGTTTTAAATAGGTTATATATATTTGTTTTATAATATAAAATGTTTTTTTTTTCTGCTTTTTATATAATATTGTAAATAATTAAAAGCTTTTATCATTATGCTTTAAAATTTTTTTAGCTAATATATAATTTTTTAAAAATGTTAAACTATAAGCTTTTTTTTTAATAAATTATTTTTAGTTTTTTATTTAATTATATAATATATATAAGCAAAAATAAATTATATTAAGCTTTAGCTAATATAAAATTAATATATATAAATTTATTGCTGCTATTAATTTTGCTATTTTTGTTGCTATTATATTTAATTTATAAATTAATAGCTTATAATTTAATTAGCAATTATATTAATATAAGCTAAGCTAAATATTAATTAATTTAATAATTATAATATTTATATTTGCGTTGTTATTAAAATTGTTATTATTGTTGTTATAGCTATTACTATTACTTTTAACTTTAATAATAGTTTATTTAATGTTTTTTTAATAGTAGCAGCTTTAGCTTTAATAGCTGCTATTATTGCTGCATATTTTTTATGTTTGCTTTATTGCTAATACTATATATATTATGCTTTGCTTGGCTTATATATGCGTTATTTTATTTGCTAAAATGTTATTATTAATATATAATGTTATAAATATGCCTTTAAATATATTTATTTGCTGCTATAAATATTTTTTATTAAATTTTAGCTTTTATAAATTTATATTAATATAATTTTTTATTTTAAACTATAATATATTATTTTAATAAGCATTTAGCTTTTAGCTATTATATAAATAATTAAAGCATTGCTTAGCTTTATAAGTAAATTATATTAGTTTTATTTATATAGTTTATATAGCAATTAATAATTGTTTAAAAAGTGTGCTACTTTTACGTTGTAATATATATACTGCTAAAAATTCTTTTTAAAAAGTTTAAAGCTTTGGTTTTTGCTATTATTATTATTATTGCGTTTATTATTGCTGCTATGCTTACTTTTGCTGTTATTATTATTATTATTATTAATATTGCTATTATTACATATATATGCGCTAATTTGCTTGCTGTTTTTAATAACTTTAATTAAAAGCGTTTGCTGCTTTTTTTAAAAGTTTATTTTATAATTTTTAAAATTATAAAACGTTAAATTAAAAAAGCCGGTATATTTAAAATTAATTTTTTTAAATGGATTTTTTAGCTTAAATAAACACTTAAATTTAATTATATACTTTATTTATTATTATATAACTTATATTTTATAAATTTTTTGTAAATTTATTAGCTAATATGTTATATATTGCAAAATATTTTACTTTAAAAATTTTTTTACAATATTTTTGTTTAATTTATATATTTTATATATTAATATAACATAAATACATGTTAATTTTTTTATTTTTTTTAATTATTAAGCAAATTGCTTAAATATTATTAAAATAAATCTTTTATTTTTAATTAAGCTTTAATTAAATGTTTTTAAATAATTTGCACAAAGCTATAGTTTTTACTCCGGTTATGCTAAATGTGTTAATTTTAGCTTTAATAATAAATATAAATATTATGTTTTAATAAGTGGCTTTTAATTAATTATACTATTAAATAAAAATATAATAAACTTATATAATAAACGTTTAATTTTTTTATTATTTGCAAATAAAGCATTATTTGCAATAATTAATGTTTATATGCTTTAATTAAAATAGCTATAAATAATTTTTAAATATTTAGTGTAATATAAATAACATATAATTTAATTTATTATTATTATATGCTTTAAATTTAAATTTATAAGAAATTTTAATAATAAAGCTGCTGCAAATGCTATATTAAGCTTTAATATAATTGCTTTATATAAAATTAAGCTTATATATTTTTAAAAAGCTTTTATTTAAGCTTTAATAGTTAATTTAATATAAATAAAAAGCTTTTTAAATAAAGCGGCATAATTAATATTTAGTTATTATTAATTAAATTATATTTGCACGCAATTTTTTTAATATATTAATTATAAAACAGCGTTATTTTGCAAGTTTTTTTATTTTTTAGCACTTTAATTTTTAAAAACTATTTAATTTTTTAAATAATTTTTTTAGCTTTAATTTTATCTTTTTTATTAAAAAAAAACCAAAAATTGCTTATATAAAACATTATATATATATTATAATTAATTATATAAAATAAATATAATTTTTTAAATAAAGAAATTATTTTAAGCTTTTTTAATATAAGCGCAAATTTTTTATATTATAAAAAAAGTAAGTTTTAAAAATTATATAAAGCTTTTTTAAGCAATGTTACTTTGTTTTTTTACTTAAAGCTTTTAAGTAATTTATATGTTATAAATGTTTTATTATTATTTTTTGCATTAAAAAAAGCGCTTATAATGTTAAATTACAAGATTTTTTAATTTTATTAAGCTATTAAAATTATTATTAAGCAAAAGTTTTAATTATTAATGTAATAACATAAGTTAATTAAAGCATTTTTTTATATTAAAAATTATTTTAAACTATAATATATGTTTTATATATTTATAAATAGTTTTTTTTATTAAATTTATAAATAAATATTTATTTTAATAAAAATAGCTTATATTTTGTTTTATAAAACAAAATAACTTATAATATTTTATATTTAATTAAATTAACAATTTTTTGTTAAGCGTTTTTTTTAAATTGTTTATTTAAAAAATATTTTTTTAACTTTTTTTAGCTTTTAAATAATAATTTTAAAAAATTATTTTTATAAACTTTTTTTAATAACAAAGTTATATTAAGCTTATTTTATTTATGTTAATTTATAGCAGCTATAAATATAATATAAAATATTTTATATTTTTAATTATTTTTATAAATTATTTTTTATTAATTAAACAAATAAATATTTAAAAAAAAATAATTAATTATAATTATATAAAAAGCTTATTTTTTGCTTTTTATATATAAATGTTATAAATATAGCAAATGTTTTAGCATATTTGCTATTTTAATTAGCTTAAATTTTTAAAAATATTTTTTAAATTTTTTAGTTAGTTTTTATTATTTATAAATAATTTTCATAAATTTATTAATTAAATTATTATTAATTTTGCTATTTTATTTAAATTGTTTTATTTATATTTAAATAATTTAAAATTATTTATTTTTTATTTAGTTAATTTTTTTGCTTGCTTATTATTATAAAGTTTTTAGCTAAGTTATTATTTAATAATTTTTTAATTGTTTTATATTAATTAATTAAATGTATTTTTTAATAAAATTAAAGTGTTTTATTTTATTATTTAGCTAATTTTAGCTTTTTATTTAATTGTTTAATTAATTTAAGCTATTTTTTAAATATTTTTACCGGTTATTAAACTAGTTTTAACGTTTTTTTTAAAGTTATAAATTTATGCAATTAATTGCTATAATTTTTTAAGCTGTTTTTTTTAAAACTTATAATTGTTTTTACTTTTAATTTAAAAATTTTTAATTAACATTTAATTAATTTATTAATAAATATAAAAGCATTTTTAAATTTATTAATTTAATTTATAAAAAAAGTATTTTTTTTTATATTTTTATATTATTTTAAAATTGTTTTAAAAGCTTTTTAATAATAGATATTTTGTTTAATAAATTAATTAAAATCTTTTTAAGCATTTTTTTTATGCTTTATTATAAAAAAAGCTTTTGTTAAATTATACGTTTTAAGTAATAATTATTTAATTTAATTTAAAGATTTATATACGGTATAAATTAAATGTTTTATATTTAATTAAATAATTAATATAAGCATATGGCTTTATTTTATAAGCGTGCTTTTTATAGCTTGTAAATATATTTTGCTTTATTAAATATGTTTTATATTTATAAATATATATGTTTTTAAAATTAAAGCATAGGTTAAATGTTATTTTGCTAATTATAGCAAATAAATATTATTTAAAATATTATATAAATTATATTAAAAATATTTTTAAAAAAAAGTAAAAATTATAAATATAATTTAAGCTTATGTTATATAGCTTATAAATTGCTAATATAGCTTTTGCTTAAAGTTTATTAAGTAAATTAACTTTTGTTAACATTTTTTAAGCTTTTGTTATTATTTTTTAACTAGTTTTTTTTTTGCTTATTAGCTTTTTTATATATAAAAATAAACGTTTTATTTTTATGCCTTTATTATATGTTTAAAATATAAAAACAGTGTTTTTAATTTTAAAAATTATTGTTTTTTTATTATTGCTATATATTTTATATATTAAAAGCTGGTATTATTTTATTATTTAGCATTTAAAATATTAAAAAGTTTTAAATATTTATGCTTTTATTTGTTAAATTAAGTTATAATAATAAATTATTTTATTATATTTGTTTTTAATTGCAAATATTTATTTAAATTTGTTATAGCTTTTAAAGTAATTAAAAAAATTTTAGCTTATTTTTTAAAAAAGCTTTAATAAGCTTTTTTTCGAAGTGCGGTATAAAATATACTTTTTAAAATAAGCTTTAGCGTATATTTTACATTTAATAGTTTTAGTTTTTTTAATTTTTATTTTTTTAGCGTTATAAATTAAAGCTTTTAAAGCTTTTTAATATTTTTTTTTAAATAGTTTTATTAAAATGCGTTGTATATAAGCGTTATATATTGCTGCAATTATTTTTGTTAAGCTTAATAAAAATTTTTAGCTTTTATTAATATTATTTATTAAATTTTTACTTACATAATTAATAATAAGCTTATATTTAAAAAAAATTAAGTTTATTTTTTTAGTAAAATATTTTAATAATATGTTTAATTTTAGGTTTTTATAGCATAAAAAGCAGTTAAAGCTAAAATATTAAATTTTAGCATTTTTTAAACAAGTTTTTAAAATAATGTTTATATAAAAGTTTTTTTTATATATTATATTTGTTAAAGTAAAATGATTTATATTTATATTTTAAACGCTAATTAAAATATTTTTAATTATTTTAATGTTTTTATTTATAATAGCAAAGTTTATAGTGTTTAAGTTTATATATTTTTTATTTTTAAAAAAAAATATATAAGCTTGGTTTAAATAAAGCTAAGTTATTAATTAAGTGTAAAGTATTATAGTTATTAAAAATAATAAAATAATAAAACAAATAAAATAATGTTTTAAGCGTTATATATATTGCTAAATTAATTAAAATCTTTTTAATTAAAAATAAATTAATTATAATAGTAATAATGTTTTTGTTAAGCTATTTATTATTTAATTTTTTAAAGCTAAAGTTAAAAAAAAGTATGTTTTATTTTTTTTTATTAATTTTTTTACGTAAGCTTTGCTAATTTTTAAATTTATAATAAGTTTTAATATTTTAAATTTGCTTATAAAATATTAGTTTAATTTTATAATTAGTTAATTTAAATATTGCTTTTTGCAATTATATATATTTTTTAAGCAATTAGCGGTATTTTTGCTTAAAATTAACAAAGTAAAAATATTAAAAACTATTTTAATTTAATTTGCTTTAGCTATTTTTTTTTATTTTGCTTAAATAATAATAAAGCTAAATAATTTTTTGCTTTGTTTTTTTATATAATAAAAATTTTAGCACTTTTTTATTTGTTTTACATAATTTTTTTGTTAAATAAAATATAAAACATATAGCTATATTATTTTAAAGTTATAAAAGTTTTATTTAGCTGCTTATTTAAAATTAATTAAATAAACTATTAACAAGCTTAATTTAGCGCTATATGTGTATAAATAGCATTTAAAAAAAAATTTATAATAAGTATGCTATAAATGTTTAAAACTTTAAAAGTTTTTGCTTATAAATAAACTATATATTAATTTTTATATTATATTTTTAGCTTGATTTTATTAAAATAAATTCATTAAAATATTTTTTAATATTTTTATTAAACTGTGCTTTTTATAATTAATTAAATAAGCAAAATATAGCTGCAAATAATTTGCACTAAAGCTTATAAATTAATTTTTTTTATTATTATAAGCTTAATAATTATAGCTAATAATATTGTTAATTTAATTAAATATTATTGTATAATATTTTATTTTATTAGCTTTAGCAGTTTTTTTAGCAGTAAAAGCTTAAAATATATTGTTTTGCTATGTAATAATTTAAGCTTTTATAATTTTTTGCATAGCAACTTTTATATTATTTGCTAGCTAAAGCATATATTTTATATTTTTTTAATTAAAGCTTTTATAATTTTTATAAATAAATATATAAAGTTTTTTTTATTTAAATTAATTATTTTTTATATGCTTTTTAAGTTTGCATAAAATTTAAAGCAATTAATTTAAAAAAAATTAATTTTATTAGCTATAAAGTTTAGCATTTTTAATTATAAACTTATTAAAATTAAATTAAAACATTATGCTTTAATAAAATATTAAAAAAATAATTTAATAATAAATATAAAAGTTTATAAAAAATATATTATATAAAAAAAAAACTTTTAACTTTTTAACTAAAAATTTTTAAAAGTTTATATATATATAGTTTATAGCAAACTAAGCTTATAATTTTTGCATTTAAATAAGCTTAAGCTTATTTGCGTGCATAAGCGATTTATTGCAAATAAAATATAAAGTTTTATTAATTTAAGTTTTAATTTATAATATATATGCAAAAAGTTTTTTTTATATAGCAAATTTAATAAAGTTAAGTTGTTTTGTTTTTAAATTTACTTTAGTGTAATAATGATAAATTAACATTTTTAAGGTTAATATAAATTAAAAGCAGCATGAAAAAAAAAGTAAAAAGCCTGTTTATTATAAAAGCAATAGCTGTAATAATGTTAAAAATATTATGACTTTTTTAGGTTGCAATTAAAAAAAATATATTAAAGATGTTTAAAGTGTTTGCTTTTAAATAGCTGAGAATGTATTAATGAAAATAACGTTAATGAGCTACAAAATAAATAATATAACAAGAACTTACTTGGATGTGATAAAACTGCGTACAATTTTAAGTATAAAAGATTAATGTTAAAACCTAAGGTTAGTCATTTAGCAGGTAGCATGTGTAGCTTATATATTGAAATTATTTCTCTTTGTTTCCTCAATTAAATAGAATATCTTGTGCTGTGCTGAGATATATCACTACACTATTCGAGAAGAGTAACTACCCGTATCAACCGGAAGTAATTGGGACTACTTCTAGGAGGAAAAGCCGCTGGTAACCACTTGAGACACGAAGCATGCGGGGAGCCGGCTGCTAAGGCGTGTTTGCTTAATATTCACGTTTGTTAGCATACTATTCTTTTCATCCGATTGGTATGGGCTTCTGGGCAGATTGGCTCATGGTGACGGCTACGCAAAAGAAGTCGGTTCTAAACGGTGCCGCGACAAAATTTCCCAAGGCAAGGTACAATACGCTTTGGGTATCATACATACTCGAGAAGAAAATGTTACACAGTAGAATTCGCCAGCACCTCACCACAAGAGACGGCTACCGGCTAAAGGCTAATGGATCTAGAACATAAACATGGTATACCTCTATTCATAACATGAAGCGTTTGTTTGAAGGCCAACCTTCATCCCACGCTCACCATGCACCGATCCGTTGGGTTGATATAATCAGCTTACAACAGCGAGTGTAATTGGCCAACAAACAGCCATCGGCCATTATATTTACTTACTGATAAGCTTGCCAATACCAGAACTGCATCTGTTTGATACGGCAATTCGTTTGTTTATGACAGCATCATGCCGGTAGGACAGTGGGCATCGAGATAGAAGTGACGTTTGACCACGGCACCGTCGGGATGCGAGTTACCGTCAGGCATATGAGCGTACAAGTTTAGAGTGCCAAGTCTAAACCCGACCTGCCTTCTTACGTCGATGCACAAATCCAACGCATCTGCCCGCGAGCCAGATGAGTTGTCCATCAGGCTGGAGCAAACGCATACCTGTTGGATAGGGGTAAGAGTATATAGGTCTACCTTCTAATCGTTCTTGTTCAAGTGACTACTTGTTGACACATCATTTCTTATCGTGTGCTGTGCCTCTCTGAATGGAATCGGGCCCAAAAGAATCAGCCACTGTTGGTTTACATGCATAGACGTCAAGTACGGGTCACTTCCGTGCTGCCGTCACAATCCCCGTTGTCTCTCTTACAGCGAGATGGAAGATCTACAATTTACATACGCAAACACCCTCGCTCCTTACCACTAGCTGCGCTCTCGGTTTCACACCTACCATCATATTCATCCTCCATGCTAATGTACTGGGTTAGTAGATGACAGGGACGGATCGTGCGTGAAGAGCTTAAATATATTCACTTATCAGATGAAAACTTAATTTCATTTCGAGTGCTTATGGTTATATGAATACATGTCCAACCTTTTTTTTATTTCCGTATTAAACCAACGCGTGGAAGACTGTTAGACATAACGAGTTTTTCTTTTTCCCTAGTGAGTTCGCAGTGTTAGCATATGCTTGACCCTATGTGCCGTTAAATATCCTCCCTTTGAATTTTTTCTTTCCTTCTATATATCTATTGAAATTTCGTTCTCTTAATCAATGGTTCCAATCAGGGTTGAAATTCATTCTAGATTAACATAACCACATGTCAGCGCGTGTTGTACTGGACCTGATGAAAAATAAAAGTAGATACGAGAGTGCATTACCACAAAAAAGAATTGCAGTCCCTCCTCCAACCCCGCCACTCGAACCCGCTTGCTCTCGTGACGGTTATATAAAGTGGCATATTCAGTCGAGCAGGATACACTCACTTCCCTTCCCCATCACGACAACTAGACAGACGATTCGAGTGACGACTGCTTTGATGGGAGCGTGTTATGATGGTACATATATAAGGGCGTGGTGGTGGTCTCTTTCCGGGGAGGTCGGTCTGCGCTGGGCTGGTATTGGACCTGTGATATGCCATGCCAGTATTTGTCGCGTACATATATGTATGGAGAGGGTAGTAGGCTCATATTTGATACCTCTTTGCTATGTGTTTATAGTAAAGTACCTAGTGAGGCGTTTGGTCTCATAACGACATATATTGTTCTATAATGGAATCATACTTATGTTCAAGAAAAGTAATCACAAGAAAAGTACATAACTAAGAGCAATAAACAACCGCTTTTCAGTGAATACCCCTTTAGAACTCACACACACTAAAACAGCGCCTTCCCAGGCCTGTTCACAAGAGCCGTAAGAATAACCTCCAACTCATCCAAAAGCTCCCCAGCAACCCCAATCCAATCCGCAAAAGTAACAATCTCAAGCGTGAGGCTATCCCCTTTAACAAAAGCCTGCACTTTCCACTCTCGGAGCGGCTCAAGATGCGGATACACAGTCTCAAGCCGACAATCCGCGGCTCCAAACCTCAATTCCTCAACATGGTACACATCCTGATGCACGACGGAATCAAACCAGTCGACTGTGGCAGGCCAATCAGTGCAGTCCCGCACGATTTCTGTCAAGCCCATGCACTCGTGTTGCGCGCTGGCGATGTGCTGGTACTGCACGTGTTCGAGGAGGTCTAGACCTGTCCAGTTTTCTTCGAATTTTACGCGCACTGGGACGTATTGCCATGTAGGTCCCATGACGGCGTCAGCGTTGGGGAGGTCGATGTTCCGACCGCTTACGACCTCGCCGAAGACGACGTCGCGGAGCGATAGGCGGCGCGCTAGACAGAGCGCCCATGCTGCTGTGGGGAGCGTGGCGATGGTGATATCTTTTAGGCGCGCGGCGATGTCTACTGTTCGGGTGATTGCTGCTGGTATCTTTGAGGTGAGGGGTAGATCCGGACGGAGCACTGTTAATGCGCTGCCCTGTAACAACTCCCGCCAGTACGGAACGCTTTGCGGGATACCGTTCTGCACAGCGTGATAGACGAAGGAGGAAAAGGGAGCAGAGTTCCGTGTTGGCTGTCCTTCGTATAGAGCAGCGAGTTGGCGAAGGAGCCCCGTGAGGCAGATCTCGTCGTATTGGGCGTGGGAGATGCGTATGATCAGACAACTATGACCATCTTCGCCCTCAACGAAGAAGAATTTGACGAAGGCGGAACCTAGTGGCATACGTGTCTGAATATCCATTTCGCATAGCTTGTGAGTAAAGGAGTCTAGATCTCCCTCGATCTGGTATTGGTCGATGGCGACGGTCAATTCTTCGAGGATGACGCCGTAGCACTTACCGGCAGATTCGACGAAGACTGTTCTGAGAATTTCGTTTCTGGCGACTAGGTCTTGGCAGCTTTGGAAGAGCTTGGGCTTGTCCACGGACCCGGAGAGGTGGAAGAGTTCATATCTGGCTGAATAGCGAGGAAGCTGAGTTGTGCCCGTGACTGCAACTTGTTGCAAAGGTCGTGTTGGTATGACATCCAGAACCGTGAGATCGTCCCGAAAAAGCACTGGTTGTATGGTTTCAGCGACGAAGGCCTTCGCGTCGTTGACACCGAGCAAGGAGAAAGGGGTCGAATTGAATGGAATAACTTCTGAGGACTGCACATTTCTCTCCTTTATCACTTTGGCCATTTCGTACAAGGTGCGATGCTTGAAGATTTCGGGTACTGTCAACTCCATACCCTTGGCCCTCAGCTCCGATACCACCTTCATCGATCCAATCGAGTCACCGCCCAATTGGAAGAAGCTGTCATTGAGCCCGATCTCTTCCTCGCCGATTGATAATATCCTGCTCCATACCTGGCGCAAGACCTTCTGCTTTGTCGAGCTGACAGTCACCCGTTTCTGCCTCAAGCTGGGCTTCGATGTCTGCTGGTGTGATTTCTCTACGAGTATGATCTTGCCGTCATCCGCGTATTTTGCCAACTGCTTCGTTCGATATAGAGTTCCCTCGTGGAACTTAGCCACCCGCTCGGGATCCTTCGCATGCTCCAGATCAAGACTGTCCGTACTCCGTACTAGCAGCTCCCCTACGGCGCCGAGAGGGACGAGGCGCTCTAGATGGAGAGGATCCACGATCCACGTCTCGGTGACGGGGGACTCGAAAGTGAATGAAGAAGTATCCGCTAGGCTTGAGCCGCCAGTGCTGCTAAGTTGTGTAAGCTCCTTAACCTCCTCGTCCAATATAATATCGAGTTTTCCAACTGGTGAACTGGGGTTTTCGATGAATTTCCGCGTAAGTTGCTCTAGCTGAGAAAGAATCTTCTTCATTAGAGGCGTTGTTATTACTTTCGAATCAAAACTGGCCATAATAAGGAACCCTTGGGGATCCAGTGAACACACCAGCATGAGTGCATATGTGTTGAATTTGAGCGCTTCTTGTGCCGCTTCGGTGTCGCCTGCAGGTACAAATCCATCTGCTGGCTGTTTCCCCCTCGACTCGGCGGCCTCCCCATCGGTGCTTGGATGCATGACTATACCCGTCCGCAGCTCACTGGCTTCGCGTGCATCTGGACTGAGGCGTCGGATATGCTGCAGGCCGAAATGTTCATGAGGAATAGCAGCAACAGACTGGTCGTGGATCTCCTGCAGATACTCTTCTATCGTCACATCTGGATCCACGGCAACGCGCACGGGGACGGTGGTGATCATGGGACCCTCAATTTCCTCGACTCCGGGGATGGGAGCATTGCGTCCCGTAAGAGTTTCGCCGAATACAACATCGCCGGAGGCGGTATATTTGGAAACCAGTAAAGCCCAAACTCCACGGATAATGGTGGCGATCGTAGTACCCGTTGTAAGTTTCCCGGTTGGAACGTAATGTTCTAATAAGGAATCAGCTTGCTGCTGATAGCCTGACCATGGCAGAGCAGGGAACTGCTCGCCACCAGCACCGACGAGCCGCTGGTGCCAGTACTCCTCCGACTCTTTTCTATCCATCTCAAGCAGATATCTGATGAAGTGCTTGAACTGTGCCGGCCGCTCGGTCGAACGCCCTTCGTATGCGCTGTTGACACGGTCCACTACCAAAGGCATACTCCACCCGTCATAAAGCGCGTGATGCATCGTCAACACAAAATATGCTTTGCCGTCACTTTCCCCGCTGCTGACTACACCATACCGTACTAAAGGCCTCCCGAGACCAACAGGGATTTTCATATCTTTCTCTAAATACTGGTTTAGACTCTGCCCTGGCGTTGATTCGTATGCGAAATCGTCTTTGATCACCACTTGCATAAGGCCATGCTCAGGGACCTGGACAATTCTAGTGCGAAGAATAGGGCAATCGACTGAGGCTTTTCGGAATGCTTGCAGTAGATCTTGTGCCGCCGTCGTGTCCGCGAGCTGTATCACACGTTGAGCCACGTAGGCCTCACTAATCTTAGCAGAGAGGGCCATGAGGGCTTCCTGGAGAGGGGTGCAGGGGTAAATATCCTCAATAACGCCAGCATCAACGCCACAGAATGCCGCGCACTCGGCCCGCGCAGCATCTTCCGTCCACTGAGAGCCCAAGAGTGAAAATGCGGGGATTTCGATTGTATCCTGTTTGACGCCGGCTTTCGCGACGACAGCCAGATCGGAAAGTACTGGGTTACTGAATATATCAGCGACAGTGAGAGAGATATCTTGAGTCCGTGCTTCCGCTACCAGCTTCATTGCACGAAGCGAGTCTCCGCCAACAACAAAGAAATTGTCGTAGGCACTGAGACTCATATCTGTACCAAGTACTTTGCGCCATGTTTCAGCCAGCTTGATTTCCATGGGAGTAGAAGGTTCTCTCCTAGGACTCACGACCGCTGCATACCCAGCAATGTCCTTCCGGCTCAGTGAGGACCCTAGTTCTCTGAGACGCTTGCGGTCGGTCTTCGCAGAAACCAACAAGGGCATAACTTGTAATGGTATATAGACCGCCGGGATCATGTATATTGGGAGATCATTTGACAAGAGAGCGTTCATGTTTAGAAGTGCGTCTTGGACTTGCGGAGAGTGAGAGCCTAGGAGAGACTCCGACTCGGATACTAAGCCTGCCCGCTCGGCTATGAACGCGGCCAGGGTCGGCTCACCTGATGATCCTCCAGGCTTGATAACTTCAATGGCTATACGAGTCCCGGGAGGAAGTTTGTCCCGCATGTTATATTCAATCTCTGCAAGCTCGATTCGCTGACCACGAAGCTTGACTTGCTGGTCGGCGCGCCCGACAAATAGGATTGTACCATCTGTATCGTATCTGACCAAATCACCTGTCTTATACAGCCTACCCTCGCGACCTGGACGTGTAGGGCTGCCAGCGAGAAGCCATTTTGGATTACTGATGAATACTGTTGCAGTTTTCTCCGCTTCGCCTATGTAGCCCGGCCCTACTATCGGGCCCTCGATCAAAAGCTCACCGACGGTGCCAATGGGAACGAGCTGGTTATGATCTGTAGGCTCAACGATCCAAGTTGCGGCGCCAACCCCTCTTCCGATACTGATGTGAGGCTTATGGGACTCGGCGCCAACATCGCTATTTATAGTACACCCAACCGTACACTCAGAAGGGCCGTATGCATTGACAACTTTCGTGGTCTTGCTCCAAATCGCAGAGTCGCCGGCGGAGATGGCCTCGCCTCCCAAGCCGAGAACTTCAAGCGAGGGAATGATATCGGGTTCTAGGACGCGGGCCACAGAAGGTGTCATGTGAGCCATGTTGACGTTCATCTCGCGGATCGCACCACTCAAATTGTTAACCCGATCAGCATCAGAAGGAATGCACAGACAACCTCCCGTCGATAGGGTACAGAGCATGCAGTCAATACATACGTCAAAGGCGTAGGATGCAAAATCGAGTACCCTGGAGTGCGCCTTATAACCAACCGCCTCTGCGCGGGGAATCGCACCACTTGTGTAGTTGACATGGGAGATGATCACACCTTTGGGTTTGCCAGTACTACCCGAGGTAAACTGTATGTAGAGATTTGTACTTGGCGACACCTTGGGTAATTCCACGGGTGTTTTGATTTCGTCTAGGAGCTGTTGCGTTAGAGTCAGGCGAGTCGCATTAGGGGCAATGCGACTCCCGAGATCTTCTTGCAGCTGCGAAGTGATGAGTACGGATGCACCCGTTTGCTCGACGATGGTCCGTAATCTTCCCTCAGGTTGGCTAGGGTCTGTAAGTGCGAATACACCCCCGGCCTTCATGATAGCGAGAACGGCAATAGCAGTCCATCGTGACTTTTCGAAGCACAAAGGTATAATGGTTCCCGGCGTGACGCCCAGTGTAAGTAATTTTGCGGCAAATAAATCAGATAGAGAGTCGACATCTTCATATACAAAACGACCATCCCATGAATCAATAGCAAGGGCTTGGGGTCTCTCCTGCGCCTGTTTTCTAATGATATCATGCATGCAGGTCTCCAGAGTAGGGGGTAGGGGCGTATTCCAGGTCCATATTTGCTCCAACTGCTCAGCAGAAAGGCCATCTGCTTCTACATCAGTAGGTGGCGTCGATAGACTGGTAGAGGCGGCCTCATCCGTCACCGAGGATTCATTATAGCTGTTAGCCGTAATCTGAGAAGCCATGGCCACTTTGGAGACTCGCTGTTCTCAGGACGCCGTGAAGTGGCTGGTTGTATGGTAATATCAGGTGTCGAATGGTTCAAGTAGCCAACCAATCCGCACTCATACCAGGATTGCTCGTGCGGTACCCCGCAAAACGGGATCAAGCCACAGCAAATATGCCTTGGGGGCTAGATTTTCGAGCAAGATATCTTTTCAGATACAAATCAACTAAGCAGAAGAAGCAGTCAAGAAACCAAAGCAGAGATGGCTCGGTATATCAAGGGATTCGATGGACCCAAATATCTCCATTGGTACCGACAGCGGTCCCTCCGAGGTAAAGCGACTTGCCAAATTGAGACGACCTAGCACACCTCAATGGCGAGATTTCTCAGGGCAGCCCACGCCTTCCTGCACGCACCACAGGCATGCAGGCGTCCGATGCGACGTGGGTGGCCCGAAGCCGGCCACTTAGGCGCCGCCTTGCCTCGGATCTGATAACTTTGGACCGGATCAGATAACCCATGATGGCAGGTGTGGATGTTCCGGCTGCATTAGATCGGGGCTTGGCGATCCCACTTTGGTGTTTTCTCTGGATTTAGGGTGGTAGCATATGACTGTACTGCCGTTTCACACCATAGGTAGGATTGGACCTCTCTATCGAGAGGGAGGGAGCGATGTGCCACATGATTGATTTGACGGGACGATGACTGTGCATATGTACGGTACCTTACTGACAGATGGGAAGGTCGTATACATCTAAATGCAGCAGAACGGCGACTTGTGTGAAATTGGTGAACAGTGTATGTAAGAGGTGAGGCGGGGACCACCTATTACACTGTTACACTAGGGCTAAGGTGCCGTGAACATGGTTGGCGGGGTGTTGCGGATCTGATAAGATAATCTGATCAGCTACATCCCGAAACATTCCTCATAATGTATGTGGGTTAAGTGAGATGTAAGTACCTACACTAAGGCATCCCAGTCAACAATACAAAATCAGCCCAGAAACCGTGAAGCAAAATTCTCATCGTCAGTGGCCGATTTCGGATAGTGTTGCTGGAAGTACCTCAAGTCAAGGATGCTTCAAATTAGCATCCTCGAACTTCTACTTGATTATACTAAAGGAACAGCTCGCTATTGTGAATTCACATTATAGGCTAACAACTATTTAGACTGGAATTTCTCCTTGTTTTGAATAACTGTTTAGCGATATTTCGTCTTGTAGAAGAGACAAAAAGAAGAAGAAAGGGGGGAAGTAAAAAAACAAAAAACAAAAGAATAACAGAAACAGTGGGCTGGTTTCGAAGTAAACTTTTACGTCATACGAAGTGCTAGTAGAGGTGGTTTTTTCATAATTTTCGTAGAGAGGAGGAAAATGGCGCATACCAATGGCAAAGTGGAATTAAACCCGCGCTTGTCCAGGGGTTCAATTAAGAGAGAGAGCCAAGCCATCACACCAAAGAATTACTTACAATGTACAACGTACATAAATGCAAGTTAACATCAGCTGAAAAACTGATGTAACACATCTTTGAAATATATCCACAGTTACCTACCTTGGTAGCCAATATTGCTGGCAGAATCTATTCGCAAAGGTTTATAGCCAAGGCAAGAAAACGGTTTAACTGTCTCAGATAGATCTTTATTGCCCTTGATAATCCCTGTAATACTTCAAGAACAGGTTAGAGAAATTTGAAAGTGAAATAATAGCTAGTAGTAACATGCACTACCGGTAAGAAATGTGTACCTACAGTTTCACAACTGTATCTTCAGCCCATTTTATTCAGGTACGGACAGAGCTAACACGTGACATGCCTCTTTGGGAGGTAGGTAGGTCTTCTTCGAAGAACATACAGATGACGACCCACTCCCAACCGTTTGAAACTGAAAGCCCCCCAAACCTCGTCAACCGTAACGATTAATCAATCCCGACCGCTACTGTACATCTTACGAGCCTCCATTTTATGTTCCGAATAGAGGTGCAGCGAGGGGAGCCGAGCTGGTATCGATAAGAGCAATCGCAGCAATCGCAGTCCTCACGTCAACAAGAGGTTGTGCTCCCATCGAATCCATCCCAACCACCGTCACCGTCACCGTCCCCCCTCCATTGACAGCTGCTGGGCGGGAGCTTCAGGCTCGGCAGGGCGAGTCTGGCTGTGTCTGTCGTGCCCATTGCCTCGGTCTCTATATCTTTTGTTGTCTTTCTATATAAAGCTAGTTATACATTTCTTGTCTTGGCGAGGTGGGCTTTGGAGGGGAAAAGGAACAGTGTTTGGGCCACCGACAATTGCGTCCTCATCATCGTGTTGGCGGCATCGTAAGGCCCGGACTACGAATAACGAATAACGAATAACGAATAACGCGCAGAGTATTTGCATCAATAATGGCCGACGAAGATGTGCAGATGACAGCAGCGACGACATCGGCGGCGACTGGCGCGGGGGCTGGGATGCGCACGCCGTCGCGGCGCAATGCCGACCGACGCACACCGCGCTTTAGCTGGAACCTCGCCTACGAAGACACCTTCTTTCGGTCGCTTTGCGAGTCGATGCAGCTGGGATACAAGGACAGCCACAACTTCAAGGCAGGCGCGTGGGAGCGGGCCGCCGTCGCCCTGCGTGACAGACACGGCGCGTACCCCGAGAAGAGCCACCTCATAAACAAGGCCGACAATGCGCGCAAGAAGTTCCGCATGTGGAGGGGCCTGAGGGAAGACCCCGACTTTCTGTACAATCCTAACACGCGCATGGTGACCGCGAATGAGGAGGCCTGGGCCCGACACTTCGAGGTGAGTTAGTAGCCAGCTCCCAGTCAACCCCTCCGTCGCGTAGAACGTGGCTAACCCACAGTCGTTTTGTGTCGCGCAGAAAGAGCCGCTATCGAAAGCGCTGCGAGGTCGGCCCTTTGATCACGAAGAGTACATGGAAATCCTCTTCCCAGACGTCGTGGGATCCGGTGGTGCACCGAAGCGCATCATGAAGCCGAGGCGTAGGAACCCCGACGGATCCATGCCTCCACGTCCGAACGAGGTCAACATCGATACATCAGCCGTCGATCCTAGCCTCGACGCCTCTACCTCCTCCGCCATATACAACCCGTCGTCTTCCCAAAACCAGATGCAGCCACCGCCATCGCAATTAGCTGCTACCTCGTCTACTCAGACACTCCAGCGCCCAACTTCTACTACCATACCACCGCGCCCACCCGCAATCCCCAACGCAAACGCCCTCACACCGCCAGAAGAGACGACACCGAATACACAATCACGAAAACGACCGCACTCCGACTCCGGCCCCGCCAATCCCGAGAGACGGAGAGGCAGACCTTCCCGCTTTGCTCCCAGCTTCTATACCCAACACTCCACAACCTCCGCTCCCAATCCATCCGCCGGAGCTTCCTCCTCTACACCCAACCCCGCTCAACCCACCCCTCCACCTTCGATCCCATCTGGGCTCGTCGAGGGCGGCATACTGTCTCTGGCAGAGGCGCTCAAGGCTCGCGCTGCGCCTAAATGGTCTGAACAGGCAGTCGAGATTTTCTTTCGCGACTTCGCTGATGAAGACCTGGATCTGCAGCTTAAGATAGCTGAGAAGGCCCTTACGGACGATAACAAGGCCATGGTCTTCGTCAAGATGACCCCTGTCCTGCGACGTCATTGGGTCAGCAGACTCAGAGAGATCCATATGCGCGGGCTCGGTTTGGGAAGAGTCGGTGAAGAGGCTCCTTGATGCCTTTTCGTAACACACTATACATATTAAGGCTTAACATACATGCATGTTATTCGGGTTGATATCTGTCACATCTTCTGGGGTGGCATTGAGGTATTGTGTGGTAGCACTATAAAAACCCACCATGGCGTAGCGTCATGAAGTCGCTGGTTTCCGTCCTGCGATTGAATTCAGCATGAAAAAGATCATCAGATGATGACAAAGGGCACCCAAAACTGAGATAATGACATAACAGCGCATATGATGACTCTCTATATGCATTTCGGGGTTGTGGCTGCGGCTGCGGTGGCGTTGGCGTGTTCTGTCGTTTTAAAGGGTTCACGGGTGGGTATTCTCTTCATACCTATGGAGATATGGATAGGGAGGGAGTGCGTATAGGCGTTAGGGGACTCATACAGGATTGGAATGGACCCGGAAACAGTGGTACAGTGTCATGGTATATTGCCTGTTTGGATTATATTTCACGTACAGTGCTTATCAATTGAATTACCTCATGCTGTACCGTCCTGGTACATGTAAAGGGGGCCGTGGGTTTTGTCACTGGGAGCTTACATATGAGCCCCGGAAAATACATGCATGTATTAGGGACGTCATCACAGGTGTAATCTACTTTTTGATAGTATACCTAAGGTATGTGACCAAGGATATCGATATGCTTACACTACGGTAGTCGCCAGACCCTCAACTGAGACTTACATGTACGGGTAAACAGGAACATACCGTAGACTGATCCGATTATTTTCATTTACTGGGTAAGGTAGAAACCCGCCTATGTACTTAGTTAAATGGTATTTAGCCCGGATTGTCAGCTGAGGCAAAGCTTACGTCTCATGATTTTCACGAAACGCAAAAGCCAAAGTAGCTCCAAAACGGAATAAATTACAGACAGAAATATAATAAAATTTTCAAGTTCTAAACACTACGACAGACTCTCATGTACAAGCTTTGCTTAACTTGATGTAAAGCCTAGATTGTCAGGTAAGACTATTGAGAAATTACAGAATCTGTCCGGGAGAAGGTCTGAGTTGGCACTCACTCTCACTCTGTTGTAACGAGCTGTTGTGAAGCATCGGATGAACGCAATGTAACTTGTGTGTCATACATTACATACATGGGTTAGTAATACAAAGTTACAAATAAGACTACAGACTACACAATCTCTACTAATTTTGTTCTTGAACGTAGGTACACTTCGTTTTATGCGTCGCTAATATGCCTTGAATTTCTGGAAGGTGCTGAAGTATGTTAACGGGCTCATTGCCATACCATCTAACTCACTTATTAGCGGAAATAGTGTAAGTTTGTTTAAGATCAGGTCACCGCGGACTGGGTATATAAATATACAACGAGCTCGTCTATCGATACCTCAACGCTCGGCCGTAGGCATCCCGCGATGTCTATCTATCGCACCTCAAAGATCTCCATCTCAAACCCACATATGTCTACACATATCATACCGCCCTCTTAATTCACACGGCCTGAATACCCGTCCATAATCCATCTCACTTCTTCGAAAAGAAAGACATGATATTCCCCTGTCCCTTCCCAGCACCAGCACCGCCCTTCTTCCCTTTCGAAGCCGGCTCCGACTTAGCAGTATTCTGCTGCAGTGGCAGTTTAGCCTTAGGTGCCGGTGCCGGCGCCGGCGGCGCCTCGTCTTCGGAGAAAGACTCCCATCCCGGCTCCTGTATGGTAACGAGGTATCCCTTCTCATCCATGATCTGCTTCTTGCGCACGACGCGTCGGCGACCCCTGCGTCGCCCACCACTCGTGCTCGAGACGACCTCAGCCGGCTCCTCTGCTTTCGGTTCAGGTACCGGTTCCGGCTCGGGTTCCGGCTCCTCATCCATCGGATCCTCTTCTTCTGCCTTCTTGTTCTCGGGTTCTGCTTCTTCATCATCACTCTCCTCCATCATACGCTGGAGCTCAGCCTGGCGATCTTTGCGCGCCTGTCGGGCGCTGCTGTCTTCTTCGTTCTTGGCGGGGCCGGGCGTTGGCTCTGCGTCGTCCTCTCCGTCATCTGACATAGCCTGGTTCTCCTCGACGGCGGGTTTAGCCGCGGGTTTCTTCGGTTTCGCGGCTTGTTTTGCAAACATCTGACCAATACCCGAGGATCCCTGGCGCTTCAATGGAGCGGCAGGCGTAGGTTTCCTTGCCGGAGCTGGTGCAGCAGCCGGTTTGGGGGCTTCCTTGGGCTCTTCCTTGACGGGTGCTTCTACAGCAGCAGGCTTTCGCTCCAGCTTGACGGGAGCTTTTGTTTCAATTTTGGGTTGAGGCGCTTTTTGGGCCACAGGAACCGGTCCACGCCGGCGCTCTCTCTTGCGCACATTCTTGTTGGCTACGGTGCCGTAGACTTTGCTCGGATCAGGGAGACCGTCCGATATCAAAGTTTCGCGAACTTGTCTCGCTACGTCGGTGAGGATTTGAAGATCCTTGAGCGGGTATGGCGCTAAGCTGTAGACGTGGATGGAATCAACCTCGCTAAATTGTGACAATGACTCTGTGGCATTATTAAGATATTGGATCAGGTTTGAGATCAGGGTCAAGCTCGGGCTCACCTTGGAGCTGCTCTTGGCGCACCAGAGACATGGTAAATGTGGGCACTAGATCTGAGAAGGGAGCACCATCGACTTCGGACATCTGAGAGTCCGTCATCTCGACATCTCCATCTTGCTGTGACTGTCTGCTCTTGACACCGTATATTATGTACGTGGCATACATCGAATTGGGACGTATGTCGTTCTGCCATTTGTGAAAGTCATAGAGCATTCTACCCTGTATTAGCACCCATTCCATGTAAGACGCCGTGACTTCAATCGGAGAAGCTTACTCCTTGGCAGTATTCACATGAATCTTAAGAGCTCTGCTCAGCAATCGATATGTCACCTTTGAAACGAGTCAGAACAAGCTACATGATCAAGTTTGATTGTTCAAGGCATAATTCAAGGTATAACTCACGACCTGATCCTCGGTCAGGATCTTCTGAGCCAGATACTGTTTATAGTCTTCCATTTTGACTGAGAGGTTAATTAGATGAGCACCATAAACTAAGTAAGGTAGAGAAGGTAACAAATGACAAGCGAATTGGATGGAGATATGCAGTGAGGCCAGCTTCTCAATCGCAGCTTGCAAGTTCAATTACGAATTGGGGAGATCAGTAACGTTGACAGGCAGGCAGTGACGGAAGTGTAAAGCGCGTTGCAGGGACGCGTTAAGTGGTGGGGCAAAATTGGAGGAGCCCAGAATGTACTATCCCTGCGAAATTAGATGGGAAAGTACTTCGGTACTGCTCGTCGAACATGACATGGGCTTAGGCAAGCGCGTCTTCCACTTAGATCGGCTAGTAGAACGCCACTACAGGATGTCAGGCTGTCTCGATGATTTCACTTGGGGCTTTCACTCCCCATACCGATGGAATTGGCAGATCCAATAAGTCAAATAAATCCACACTTGTAACAAAGGACAAAGGCAAGAGTGTCGGAATTTCCAAAGCAAAAGGATTAACAACAAAACACCTGAGCTAGCAGAACATCGCATCATCTTTGTCACTCGATGCATTTCGAAGGACGGCTCATCTTATTGGCTACACTCGCTACCTGACTTACACCAAGAAGACGCCCGTCATGAATAACGACGACTTCGACAGCGTCGCCGACTCGACCGACTGGCTATCGACGCCGCTATCGGGCCTCTCTGCCGTCGAAGCCGCCCTGCGCTGCCAGATCTGCAAGGACTTCTACAAGACGCCCATGCTGACATCGTGCAACCACACCTTCTGCTCCCTATGCATCCGCCGTGCTCTCTCCACCGCCGGGAAATGCCCGTTATGCCGCGCCTCCGAGCAAGAGATGAAGCTGCGGAGTAATTGGTCCATGGAGGAAGTCGTCGCCGCCTTCACCCAGACCCGGTCCGCCGTGCTCGACTTTGCGCGGAGACCGCCGCCCGCATCGACGAGGGAAGAGTCGCCCAAGCGAAAGGCAACGAGCATAGAAGAAGATAACGAAAACATCTTAAGCCCACCACGTGCGAGCAAGAGGTTACGCTCCTCGACTCGTCTTAGCAAGACGCGGAGCATGGAAGCCACCGCCGAAATAGCTCGTCAGGAATCCTATGTCCAAGATCCCGAACCAGATCGCGAGACACAGCCTAAGCCCAAACCCAAACCCAAACCTGAGCCCGACGACGGCCTCGTCGCCTGTCCTTCATGCCTGCGACGCATGAAACCACATCTAGTCTTCGAACACCTAGACTCATGTCCAGGTCCACAGCCTCAATCAGACGCAAATACAGATCCTCCACCGCCAGCGCAGTCTTCACGGCGCGGTTCAGCAAAACCAATAAGTATAACAAGCGCTTTCGCACCATCTTCCACCTCAACCTCATTCCCTCCACCTACCAAACCACCCCAACCCCCTCCTGAGCGCCTCCCAGCACTAAACTACTCCATGCTCCGAGAAACACAACTGCGCAAGGAGCTCTCCGACCTCGGGCTCTCGACGACCGGGAACCGCGCCGCCCTGGAGCGGCGACACCGGGAATGGGTCATGATCTGGAACGCGAACTGCGACTCGCAGCGGCCCCGGCGCCGGAACGAGCTGCTGCACGATCTGGATGTATGGGAGCGCACGCTCGGCTCGCGGGCCCCGACAACGTCGCGGTCTGCTGCTGTGGGCGCGCAGATACGGGATAAAGATTTCGACGGTGCGGCCTGGGGCGCGAAACATGATGGCTCTTTTCGGGATTTGATTGCTAATGCGCGGCGGACAAGGGCGCAGGCGCAGGGGAAGCCCAATAATAAGCCTGATGAAGGGGGTGGTAGTGGTAAGGATGGTAAGGAGAATGTTGTCAACGCGGTGCAAGCCTCAAAGGAAGGCGAGATAGTGAAGCCGACGGTAGATCCTGACACGACGGTATTACTGGATTCCGGACAGATTGTCATTGACCTTGTAAATGAGTCGCCTGTGACGACGGCGATAGAGTGATGAGAGGAGAAATCTTTGATTATCCTGATATTGAAAGCGAGCGAATCAGGACCCCCAGAAAGAACCGTCAGTTGACCTGAAGGGAAAAATAATTTAATACATAAACTCCTGATGAATCTCATCCAGTACATCCAGTACAGTGGATACGGGGTATATTGTGTGTATATGTATATAGAAGCACATAGTAGCGCGGATATCGTAACACGGATATCACTTTGTGTTCAGATTAAGTACGAGTAAATATGTACGCATGTCACAACAATTAATTATTCAGCCGGGATCCTTTGTGGCTCCTCTCTCGACACTTCTGTATCCGTATCCAAGTGCATCCCACCCAACACCCCCGCCGCAGCCGTAACAGGCGTAAGCGGGCGTTTATCCGCCTCACCCTCCTTCAATATAGAAGCAACAGGCGTAGGACCAAGTTTCTCAAGCTCAGCCAATCTCCGCCTCGTCTCCTCGGCCTCCTTGGCTTCCAGTGCTTCCTTCTTAACACGCTCCGCCTCCTCCTCCTTCTTCCGCTCCTCAGCAAGCAAAGCTTCGAACTCAGTATCGACCTCGCCTTCATCCACAACAGCAGCGTTGCTCCCGACTTCAGCAATGACATTGCCGACCTCATCGACCTGTCCCATCTGCTCGCGCAGCTCATCCAGCACGACGTCGACGCGGTCGGCGCCGCCGACTTGGGCATTGAGGGACCGCAGCGCGCCTGTGCTGGACTCCATGACGCGGACTAACTGCACGTTATCGGAGGCCTGCTGGATCTTGGTCGCGACTTCTTCGAGCTGGTTTAGCGTTGCGTGGCGTGTAGATAAGTTGTTCTCGGCTAGCTTCTTCGACTTGAGCGCCGCGCGCGCCGAGACGTTGTTCTTCCTACGGACAGCGTCCAGCGCGACCAGGCCCAGCTCATCGACGCGCCGGCTGAGTGCCTCGGTCTGACGGTTCAGGTCCTCCATGAGCTCCTTTAACGACGCGATGGCGGCGTCCTCGGCCGATATCGCCGTAGTCTCCCCTGGTGTTCGAATCTTGATCGTATTTCCGTCCGTCGCGAGGACCTCTTTATCCCTCGACAGAAACCTAAGTAGAATAGTAAAGTCGGCGTCTGACAATCTCTGTCCATCCAACAAATTCGCCTCGAACGTCCGCTGAAAATGAGTCCGCGAGAATATCCGCTCGAACGGTGCTATCCGGTCGGCAGTGGCATCTGCAAAAGCCCTAGCTACTATCTCCAGATTCTGCAGCACGACGACCGTCTGGCCTTTCGGCATGGCATCGCCCGGCCCACCGACCCCGATCTGTCGAAGTGCCCACCCCGCCACGGTCCAGGGTATCTGGCCCCATGACTTGTGATATATGCTCTGCGTCGCCTTCTGAAACTGCGGTAGCGGCAGCATCTCCCCAGCCGCGAGGGCCTCTTGTAAAACTGTGCCCAGCGCCAGCGGACGGCCGAACTGCTTGCTCTCGAGGGCGCGGAGCAAAGCCTCGTCTAGTTCGAGGGTGAAATGGTTCCGTGACGGCGATTTCGAGGGCGCACGGCCGGCGAATGCGGCGTTCGAGAGCCCGCGCTTCCAGGCTGATACGTTGGCTTCGAAGCCATCGGGGTTCAGGGTCCGTTGCGGGCGGAAATCGGAGTAGAGGGCTGGGAGACGGGCTCTGTTGTGGTTGGGATCAGCATATCAAATACCCCGTAGATAATCAACATTGGTGTAAAGGAGATACAAAGGGTGCAGTGCTCACTTTCGAAAGTTCTGGTCGTGTTCCAGGAGGTAATCGAGCAGCTCACTCATAGTGAATGATGTCTCAATAGGTAGATCTGGTGTGTAGACACGAAGGCGACAGGAATGTTGTGTGAAGCTGTCTGTCTCAGGGTTTGGGCATAGATGAAAGCTCCCAGCACCAGTCTATAGTTGCTGCCTATGTCATCGTAAGCTGCCTTGTATTTGAGGCTTCTAGTCTTTTCTCTTTTCTCTTTTCTCGTTTCTCGCGACGAAGGGAGATGCTAATGTTGATGTGAATGTTTATCAGGACCAACAAGGTCTCCAACCTTGAGCTTATTGTCCCCTTATCGGGTCTTTATCTGCGCGACGTCACTGTCCGCGTGGTGGGGCTGTGTGTGCCGCTAACCAGATTCGTACTTGCCCCTGTCTGTACTGCCCAAGTGAAGGAGGTACCTAGGTACATTCGAGCTTCCTGCGAGTTGTCGCCAGGCATTATAAGTTAAAGCGTTTCCCATGTAATACATCGAGTTGTAGAATAGGGGATGCATTTTTCTTTCATTCATGACAAAGACTCAATAAAAAATGGAGAAAATTCACCCGTCATCTACAAGTTGAGTAGGGAATGGACGTCAGTCATTTGTCCTTTAGCGATGTTGTTCATTTTTGTTGAGTCTGGTGCCTATAACTCTGGCTATAGCCCAGTCAAGTTCATGCATGCTTGAAGCTCATCCGGATACACACTTAAGTACAGGTACCTACATCATGTATATACACCAGCGGTTGTAAAACCCCCAAGATGGCACCAGGTAAGAGGGAGACCGCGCCTGCCTACTTTACTTTGTGTAGGTCCAATACTAGTGCAAGGTTGTTTGCGTTGCTACATCTGAGGCACTGCACCTGAGGCACTTCACCTTTGAGATTCCAATGTTAGCCTCCTCCTCCTCTTTCCTCGCCGTAACTTGCTCCTGGTATCCGCACCAACACTCGTCGCCTAGGTAATAGCCTGCCATCTTCAGGGAAGCCTGATTTTTCAACCCCCAGTTCACTCTCTCATTAACCTAGCACTCAACAGATACTTCGTGATATCACTGTGCACCATCACCCATGCAATCTGATCATTTCAATCTTCAATACGAGGAACTGAACGCGAAGATGGGTTCTCAAGAGTCCAACCAGCACGACTTGCTTGCTCAAGGTCAGTTGATTCTACAAAGTCGAGCAGTGGGCTATAAAACTGACCTCTCTCAGATTCCGAAATGTCAAATCCCAGAACTGCCGTTGTTTCGCGCGGCAGTGATCCAGATTCCATCAAAAACGAATCCGATGACGCATCCATGTGTTCTCTATTGACGGAATTAGAGGGTTCGTCAGATATTTCGGACAACTCGAATTCCAGCGGGGATGAGGGACAGGAGACGAGCATGGAGGTCGGACAAGAGTTTTATAACCATTTTGCCCGGATGTTAGACCATGTAGTCGGAGACGAAGACGACGAAGACGACGATGGCAGCGATGGCAGCGATGGCGATGAAGAATCGAGCAATGATGGCGAGATTGACGTCCCCGGAGATCCCCTAGAGCTCATCATTCAACGCAGACAAGAGCGACTTACACGCGCTGAAGTGCCGAATAATGTCTACGTAGCGACACCGAACGAGCGCGAGAATCAAGGTGAAGACAAGGCAGAAAAGGGGACCTCCACACTTCCAGCCGGCGTCAAATCATTCGCCAAGTTACAGAAAGACTCATTCCCTTCTAACTCTTTCGAGCTCAAACAGTCATATGAGCAAGGGAGATGGCACATGCTCGAACTAGAAGAAATCAAACAAGAAGTGGAGCGACAATTGGAAGAGGCCGGTAAAAAGCAAGATGATCTTATATCTGAACTCACTGGCCGACACGATCGTTTTTTCCAGATGGTCAATGATCGAGGGATCTCGATGGAACTTTGGGATGCATATCAAGCTTTCTGCGAGTCGATGGAACCTGAATTCGGCAGTAGAAACGGATGGTCAATCACCTGCGAATCAGACCATGGAGGGTCGTACGTTGAAGTAAGTTACTTTACAACGAGAGTTTTGGCTCCTTCCCATAATACCCTCGGGGCCGTCATATTATCGGACTGTACAAATGACTAACATCAAACACCAAAGTACGACCCTACTTTCGCACTCTTGAAGGAGCATTCCGAACTCCCTTGGAGCCAGCACAACTTCCGTTGCGAGCCTACCGTCGACCCATCGCAGTTTGCCAACTGCTTACCCGCCCGGGAGGTGGTTGAATTCTGGCCCGTCAAGAATCTTGAGTCGGATATTGAGCATGCATCCACATGGGGCGATCTATATGTATGCTGCCATGATCCCCAAGTCTTTCTGTTCAAACATTAACAAGATTCGATTTTTAGCCTGTCCTGTACGACCAAGCGACAGCGGCAATACGGAATGGGTCCGAAGCAGCAATGGGCATGCTCATCGCACTGCCGGACCAACATGCATCTTTCGAAGGAGGCTGGCTCTTTGAGTATTTCCCCACAAATGGATGGACCGCTACACGGGATACAGATGGTAATGTCCGTGTCGTAGTATCCGGCGATGGATTCACAGAAACAAACCCACCCCAATCTAGGCGATGGACTTATCGAAGTGCTCATAACATCGCTGCTCCGGAGGATCCGGCAGCAAAACGTCAGAAAATCAAGCAAAGCCTGAAGCCAACGCCTGTCTTTTTGCAACCCGCAAATGTTTTAGTATGACGGACATCATTCTTAGGCGATTGATACTCTGTAGTATTCGGTGAGTCTCTTAACACGAGATCCAATGCTTTTCGACCTTGCTTTTCAACCTTCGGCAATAATGCAGAGGTGCGGCGTGAGGTTTCCGTCATATAGGTACGCAGTCACGAGTCCCGCCTGACAAAGGCAGGTTCCGGTGGGACTTATGTCACGTACATTAGGTACTGGGTATCTACATGTAGATAGAGGCCGAAAGAGTGCAGGCTCCGCCTTAAAAGCGGATGATGACGTTGGTCTTCGCTATTATTAAGCAGCAGGAATGACCCCGAATTACCCGTAATTGCCATGTAGAGCTCCGACAATCAACGGAGGCAATTCTTCGTTTACGTGATATATGTAACCCGTGACTCCCCTTTCGATTTTCTCAGTCTCACGGCCATTCCCGTTTCTACTACTTCAATTCAAACAGAAAAAACTGGCCGTTCACTATTAACAAACCTAATCACAGTCTCTCACGATGGCTGCCGTTCCCACTTTGAAGCTGAACGACGGTAATGAGATCCCGGTGGTAGGCAACGTCCCCAACGGCCCACAAATGCCCTCACTCACTAATGTATGACTTCCGCACCTGCAGCTATCTTGTGAGTAATATCAAACTCCATTCCTCGTTACGCCGATGTCTGTAAAGCGGATGGCGGCTTAGACGTCCCCTGAATTGGAAATAAAATGGAAAAGACTGCTCATTGACTGTTTAACACCAAAGATGGCTTCGGTACCGCGAATTTCGCCGGCAAAGACGAGGATATAGTCAAAGCTGCCACCTTGGCCATCAAGACTGGCTATTACCACCTAGATTGTGCCGAATGTACGCTTTCCCCATGATATAAATCCTATCGCACAAGCGACAAGTCCTCATTTCTATCGCGCAGGCTATCAGAATGAAAGCGGCGTAGGCGCCGGCATAAAGGCCTCGGGAATCGAGCGCTCGAAACTCTACGTCACTACCAAAGTAGTTGGAACCATAGACCAGGACGTAGCCGCGGCGCTTGACACTTCGCTCTCCAAGCTCGGGCTCGATTATGTTGATCTGTATCTAGTGCACGTGCCCTTCTCCGCCGGCTCGCCAGAGGGTCTGCAGAAGATCTGGGCGCAGAGTGAGCAACATTCATATTTCTCCCGGTCCTCACGGGTATACTAGGTAACTATATGTCTAGCTGTAATTCTACTTACTGACCGCCATTGCCCTGCTCTAGTGGAGGCCGTCCAAGCCGCAGGCAAGACGCGCTCCATCGGCGTCTCTAACTTCGAAGTAGAAGACTTCGAGATCATCCTCAAGACGGCCAAGGTCGTGCCCGCCATCAACCAGATCGAGTTCCACCCGTATCAACAGCAGCGCGACGTCGTGGAGTACAGCCGTAAAAAGGGCATCGCGCTTAGCGCGTATTCGCCCCTCTCTGCCCTGACAGCGGCGCGGCCGGGTCCGGTTGACGGCGTCTACGCCGAGCTTGCGGGCAAGTATGGTGTTTCCGAGGGCGATGTCGCGCTGCGCTGGGTTCTGGATCAGGATATTGTTGCTATCACGACAAGCAAGAGCGAGGACCGCTTGAGGGGTTACTTGAAGAATGTGCTGGGGTTCAAACTTGAGTCGCAGGAGGTTCAGAAGATCATTACACTGGGAAGTCAGAAGAGTTTCCAGAACTCTGGACTTCGTAAGCCCTCTTTTTCATTTCCTCTCTCTTTCTTTCTTTTATGATTCGTCGATGTGTTGCTGTCGTAGTGGTGTTATTGACTAACCCGATTATTATTCAGAATTCATGTCAAAGTATTTCGGTAATTACAAGACCGGTCAGAAGGCACCTTGATCAATGGAAGAATCGTTGATACAGCAATTTGATCTGCAGTTGTTTCAAGGGCTTAAGAGGGCAATGCTACTGCTCCGCCTACCTACATTACCTTCATTGCCTACTTTATGTGTCGGTGAAAGTTCAGGTAAGGAGAGCATAGATAGTAAGTACTTATACAGATAAACCACAATCATTACGGTATTCAAATCACTGCATCCTGTTAGAATTGAACGGCGTTACAATCATCTTATAATTTCTAAGGAACCAATATACTCTCAAATAACGTGGATTATGCCAAGACATATCAGGTATGTTCGCTTGAATCAGTACCTATCCTCATGGATCCGGAGTTAAGAACACCGCGGCCGAGGTATGATCACCACCGTTCATAGCAGACAAGTCATCAATGCCCCAACCCGTGCCGTTAAAGGCAACAGATCTTGTCGCGCGCGGGGTGTTACATTCTGTGGGCCCTATATGTCCGCATTATAAATTGATATCTCCTTCGGCCGACGATGCACGAGATGGGCGTAGAGTAGCATGGACGGAATGCCGCGGATCTGCGCGAAATGCAACATATAAACCATGACATTTGCCGGGGATGAGGGATAGATGAAAACGATTGTCACTTACCTCATAGTGCACGCGAGCCATCCATAGCACCGTGTTGGTCTGAATATCCCGTAATACCAGCTTCATCATCCCTTCTTAACTACTTACATCCAACCAAGATGCTCGTCCTCGTAGCCGGCGCAACAGGCAACATCGGCCAGAAAATCGTGGCAAGTCTTCTGCGACGCGGCCACAAAGTCCGCGCCCTAGCCCGGAGTCCAGATAAACTTCCCGCGGAAACACTGTCGCAATTAGAAAGTTTCGTGAAAATCAGCAATTACCACGACATTGTCGCCCTCGAGGCCGCAGTTCAAGGGGGCGTCGATGCAGTAATATGCGCGTACAACGGGACCCCCGAACTCCAAGTGGAAGGCCAGCTCTTCCTATTACGCGCAGCAGAGCGCGCCGGGGTACTAATCTACGTCTCGGCGAGCTGGAACATGGACTGGCGGAAGCAAGCCCTCGGCGACCACGAGAGCTACGACCCTTACCTCTGCTTTAAGCGTCTCGCGGAGCTGACGACGAGGGTGCGTCCGCACTACATCTTCTCGGGGGTCCTGGCTGAAGTTTTATTCTCTGCGCCTGGAAGGGTGTCCTTTTCGCCACAGAACCATGGTGTCTGGGATCCTGCTCCTGAGGGGAAGCACGCGGAGATCTGGGGGGACCTGGATGTCAAGTGGCAGTGGACGAGCGAGGCTGATGCCGCTGAGTTCGCGGCTGCTATTGTTGAGCAGAAGGATGCTGCCGAGGGTGGTTTCTGGACTGTGTGCTCTGGCTATGATTCTCTGCCGGATATCGCGCGGATCTATGAGCAGGTCCGCGGGACGGCGGTGGGTGTTGAGCGCGTTGGGACCGTGGAGGAGTTAAGGGAGAAGGCCTTTGCTGGACGTGCTGCGAGCCATCCTACTACGATGTGGGATTACCTGGGTTATTTCTATGTGTTGTATACGGTTGATGGCACGTGGACGCCGGGCCCGTTCGATAATGAGAGGCTGGGGGTTAAAGGGGTTGGGTTGGAGAAGTATCTTAGGGAGAATCCGGAGATTTGAGCTTGGGTGTTTCACCTAGCACGTTATATATCAGTTGCTAGGCGGCTTAGTTAGCGGTTCTTTCGGTTATATATAGCTGAATATGAAGTGTCTTGAGGAGGACGGTTGTCTAAACGTATAAATCACGATGCTGGTCAACTGATTTACACCGAACTGACTGTCACTGTTCAACCATTCTACCTGTGCAGTGTGCGTGATCTTGCACGACATCAATCACCGTCGTTGGATGTCGAAAGCTAGATGAAATGTCTATGCCGTCAATAGCATTCGCCTTTAAGAGCATTGAGAAAGGTGACATTGTGTATTGTGACGAGGAGGTCTAAGGGCATGGTCCTAAAGAAGGAACTTTGAGAAGGTTTATATGATCAATAAACATTAGGGACAGACTGGCTAACTTGAGGAATTCTGTTGTACACGAAATCTTCCAGAGGATGGGCATAACTCATCACACAGTACCGCCCGCCCCGATTCTAGCTCTCACCCTTGTTGGAAGGCCATCTTTGACGCGCCCAACGTCACTCCCGCACTGATAACCGCGTTCACAGAATACAGTTTCAGGACGGTCTATGCGACCTCTGCTAACTGTTAGCTGGGGCCGGAGTCTCTATGCGTTTTCCACATACTGAAGTTTATCCCATCCATCGAAACGCTTACTTGATGGGGGATTAGCCTCTCCCTGTGCGCCGTAGTTGTGAAAACGGTTAGACATAGCAGCAGAAAATGCGTCCAGCCTGACGTTCTTCAACATGTACCGAATCATGAGTTGCTGTTACGATTAATCTATTAACGAATGAAAAAGAGGGAGTCTCTTCATGTTGTGTAGGAGTGATATAGCCAGTCCTTCGCAAGATTTCCTCGTATATAAAATATCTTGATACGATTGCCTGCTATTTTCATGAAAGCAAGCAGGGGAGGGGGTATACTTATACACTCAATAGAATACATGCACACAGCACATACTTGAAAACGAATAGGAACAACATGGCTGGGCTTGTGTATATCCAGCAGCGGTACCCTGGTGTGTTACAAGGTAGGCTATAGATCGATGCCTTAGATGGTTTAAGAATTGACTGGCACAGGGAAGGATACTACGACATGGATGACCTCTAAATGTCAACGACACCACAGCACCGAAGCTTATCTCAATTCATCCACTTCAATATCTATCCCCCCATGGTCTTCATCGACATTTCACATGGCTAAAGACAGAAGTTGTATATCCCTCAAGATATTTAGAGGAATGATTATGTCTAGACTAATTTACAAGACAATTGAGCTTCCCAAAGATTATGACGTGTAGGGCAAGCGCTTTTGCTCTCCAGTCGAGGCAGGGAGACTTGTTATGTCTATCCATCCCACCGACCAGTCATTAGCAACCAAACCACCCTGGTTACCAACGTCCTATCATTCCCTTCCTTTACCTGCCCGCTCGTCCTGAAATGCATGCCCAGATTGTCCTTTCTTTTTGAATGTATATGCAAAGTGGAGATTGATCTATAACCAGCGCGCCGGCTGATGCATAATTCCTCGCTAATTGATGCCCAGGTCCAACCAACCAAACCCTTATCCGCCTTTTTAAAAACAAAGTACGCTGAGTTTCCGATAAACGCCGGTGCCTGGCTTTCTAGAGAAATAAGACGAACGGCCTTCCCTTCCGCTTCGATCGAACCCCCAAGTTACCCATAATCCCAAGACAATGAATCTCTCAACGCACGGGGTATCGCATTAGAAGCAAGGACAAAGGAAACGGACGAGACTAAATGAAAAATGGGAACAGTAGCAGTAGACGCCCACCAGCTTAAGGAGTGGTGACAGCGGCTGCTTCGTGATTCCCCCCACCAAGAAGTTCCAGAATCTTGGCGACGACAGCGTTGGGATAACCCCTGGAGAGCATCTCTACAACGATGGCCTGAGCTTGGTCACGTTCCTCCACAGCGAGGTAGGCGCGCGTCATGGCTTCGTATGTGCTAGGCTCGCGCTTCTCGAAGTTGACACTGTTGTAAATTGACGCGGCCTTGGTGATGTTCTTTTCGCTCGCCCAGCCATGAATTAGGGTATTGGCAATGTATGGTGTGAGCTCGACACGACGCTGCTTCATCTGAGCCAGGACTGGCTCGGTATCGGCAACACAGTGATTGGCCACCATAGCCTCGAACAGAGCCTGGAAAAGGCAGGCGTTGGCTGGGATGCTGGGGTCGCTCATCACCGAATTGAAGATCTTCTGTGCACCCTGCATATCATGAAGTACACAGCCTCGAGCGTGAATGAGGGAGGCATAGTGTACGGGTTCCGGGCGCTGACCAGAAGATCGGATCATATCGAGGACGGCTTCAGCGGCGGTCATGTTGACTGGCTCAAGAGTCGCATGGGTATCGACCAGGAGCTTGAAGGTGTGAGCCGTCGGGGCGATGCCTTTCGACTTCATGCGCTCATAGTAAGAAAGAACCTTAGATTTATCGCGTTTCGTGGTCAAGAAGAATTGCATCATGCTGTTGTACGGAGCAGGTCTGGCCTTGTAGTTAGGCATGGCCTCCATCTCGTCAAACAGCTCTTCGGCAAATTTCTCGTCGCTGACTCGGCATAGAGCATTCACAATAGTTCCATAGGTAACACTCGTGGGCTTAATACCAAGAGCCCGCATCTCAGCGAAATAGAACAAACAGTCATCGATGCGGCGAGCCTTTCCTAATTTTCCAATGAGGGCATTGTACAGAAAGGAAGATGGCTCGACGCCTTCCGCCTTAGCTCGGAGAAAGATCTTGACGGCTTCGGATGCCTCATCGAAAGTCTTCGTCGACTCTTTCAGGGTTGTGATATAGAGACCAAAAGTGTTGGCTGATGGTGCAGCACCCATACTCAAGAGCTCCATGTGGTACTGCTCGGCTAATCCTCGGTCGCCCAGTGTGAGGCATGCACCCACCATAGAGTCAAGGATAGACGACCAGCCATATCGAACAACGGGGTATTGGGGAAGAAGCGGGACATCAGATCGGGCCATAGAGAGAATGTCATGGCAGAGATCCATTTTCCCCTCACGTGCAGCCGCAGATATCAACTTCGAATAGGTGATGTATCTCGGATGGCGACCAGCCCGTCTCATGTTACGGAAGCGACCTAGAGCATCTTGCAGTCGAGGGCCCTTGCGGCCATGCGAGCCCTCTAGTTCATCAGAGATGATTGAGGATCCCTTGAAATCGGTCGTGTGAGCGTAAGGATCGAAGTTATCTTCGAAGCTGGGAGAGACGCTAGTTGAAGGGTGTGGTGACGCAACAAAGTTGGGTGGTTGAGAAACAAAGCCGGCTACCGAAGGAACGATACGAGGGTCAGCGATTCCGCGAGTTGACATGTAACTTGCAATGAAATCCACAGCCTCCTCAACTTCTTCGGCGAGCTGGGCTTTCTTGCTGTTGTCCACATCAGCGTTCTGAATCCGATGAAACATGAGCTCCGACTCTGTTAAACCTTCCGCAACCTGACCTGAGCCAATCATAGCAACTGCATACATCGCTGTTGGCTCAATGAATGTGGCATCCACTTTCATAGTGGGATCAATAAGAACTCGCCAGTAGGCCGATGCTCCCATTATATCACCTTCGCGAACACACAAGGCCAGAAGAGCCATCGCTGGAGCAGCAACCTGCGTGTAAGTTGCGGGAAATTCACTGAAAGCAGCTACAGCAGTCGGGCGATCGCCAGCATCAGCCGCAGCGGTAACAATATCAGCCATGGCCTCAAGGTTCGTCTTGTCCTTAATGCTTTGAGCCCATCGGAAAGCCTCCTGATAGACGCCTCTCGATACCAGCCCCTTAACAAAACCTTGACTGATAGCAGCAGCGTAGATCTCGTTGAGATGCATACCATAACCAGCAACCAATTTCTCATAGAACTTGATGGCGCCTTCAATCCTATCGTTGATCACATACGCGTTGATGACAGAAGCATAGACCTGGGCATCGAGCCGGTCATTGAGAGTATACTTGCCGCTGTCGTGGGCCACTGCAAGCTCCTTGTACTCGTTATAGCATTCTACCGCGCTGGCCAGATCCCCAGTTTTCGCAAATGCAGTGATCATAGAGGGGAATGTCGCGGCGAAGGGAACAGTGCCCGTCATCTCCATGTGTTCAAACAAGTGCAACATCTCTCCAACACGACCAGCCTGAGCGCAGGCAGAGATGAGTTGATGGTAGGTTTCGGACGAAAAGTTGGCTCTGTAGGTTGTCACTGACGAATCGAATAACTTCAGGGCCAGGTCGAGTCGGTCGTCCTCTGATAGAATGGCGTGTTCCAGCTCATTCGACGCAAACATGAATTTGCCAGGCTCTTCCATACCACCAAATCGCATCCGCTTCTCGTCCAAAGACTTTTTGAGACTGTTGACCTCAAGGCATCGAGCAGCTAGCAGTCCCACTAAGATGTTGTACGTGTCAGCATCAGGAATAACATCACGTCGCAGCATATCAGCGTAGACATCCAATGCCTTGGAAATCATCTCATATTTCTCCGTAGGGATGTGAGTCGCGGCGACCAATAAAGCATTGTAGGCCGTGGCAATGGGTTTGATATCGGCGACGAGCATGGCCTCGAACACGGCCGGAATCTCGGCGAATCGGCCATCTTCGCTGAGTTTAGTGAGATGATCAGCATAGCTCTGCGATTGAGTGTCGACTAGTGGTGTAGCACTACGAGCAACGCTTCCCGGTGTCGAGGTTCTCTCAATCGGGGGTGTCACGGCTCGCGAATGGACCACACTGGCGACGGAAGGTGTCGATGCTCTCAACGAATTGGCGGTGCTTTCTTCGAGAGCCTCGCGCAGCTCGCGAACTTCGATCTCCTTCGAAATAGCAGCGTCTATGTGAGCCAAGGCTTCATCGATATCGACAGGGACCGGCGCATCTTGAGAACTCTGTCCCAGATGGACAGTTTCGATAGCACCTGCATCGGGTGTCCGTAAGCCGGGCTCCGGGCCCTCGAGAATGGATTCCGCATCGGGCTTCCATTCGATGGGTTTCGGAAACTGGAACTGGATCCATTCTCGCTCTACTTCGTCACCATCTTCCTTCTTCTTGAGGGCCTCGAAATAGGCGTCTAGGTTTCCATTGGGACCAAGTCGCTCAGGGCGATGCTCGGCATGGGCATTCGCCGCGTTGGCGGTGTGGAAGGCATTCTGGAGCTGGAGAGAAGAGAGACGTCCAACCCGCTGGCTGGCACGTCGAGCAAAGGAGGGGCGGTTCTGGGTGTTTAGAACATGCGGGTGGGTAGCAGCTACGACAGACTGTGCGTAGCCGTGGGTGAGAGATTTCGTAAATCCTTGGCGGATAAAGTTCGTGTAGAGGGAGGAGTAGATGGGCATTTAGAGAACACCAGGAGGGGAGGGGGACTGGAAAGCGAGGCGCAACAGCCGTTAGCAGAGTCACACATTTTGCATATTTACTGTTGTGTATGAAAACCCGGTGTAAAAAAGGAAGGCATTTTAATCCCACGGTGTCGTCATTTTCGACATTGCATCAGCGCAATTGCTGAATGATAAGGGACAGCGAGACGATTGAGCATGCGCTCAATTGAGGAGCTCATCAGTGTGCACCAATCATGAAAGAAGAAAATCGGCCAGGTGTTCGTTGTGTGATGTGACTCGATGACGATCAGACAAATTACTTACGTGGAGGTAAGGTAAGGGAGATCGTTGCAGGTTCATTTGACAGCAATTGAGCCGTCAAACAAACGCGCGTAAGAAAAGAATGGTTGAAGCCGTTGAGCTGGATTAGATAGTATGAGAGACACGAAGAGTGAAAATGTCCAGGTTGGATGGCGGGAATCATAAAAAGTAAGTAATAATCATGGGCGAGGTGAGAGTGGGCTTTGTTTGGTCATCATATACCTAGGTACTGGTAGCACCTACAACCGGCTATGTACATGCACCAAAATGTAGTGCAGGGAAGTGGTAGTGCGCAAGCCCCTAGATCTTTACTTAGGTATCCGCTATAATGGCTTGCCCCACGACTAAAAAAAATCCCATTGCAACACTTCCACGTACTTCCAGCCCCGTCAGTGGAGCAAGTATTGTACTGTAGCCGGGCTCGTCCGGGGTCTTTAGCGAGAAGACTAGGTACTTTAGGTAGCAGCTTTCCAGAACCAAGCATAGAATCCGGGTATGCACTCATTATTCCCTAACCCCTGTCGCCCCCAAGGCGTACACTAATACCGGTAGGCCATTGCATCCCTAGGAAATTGTAACACAAAGAATGTGACTCAGGCACCAGAAGAACGACGACATCACGACCATTGTCGATCGTGGTTTGCAGCCGACTTTTTTTCGAATAGGCACTTTCTTAGTATAGAGTCTACACGGAGGAGATCTGACATGCAGATTTGGGTAACAACGAGAAACCATTTTATTGTGCCCTGTGGTAGTATCTAGTGCTTATTCTTCACAACCCAATACTACTACACAACATAATGTATTAGCGAAGAACGACAAGAAAGCATATATAGGCAACATCATCAAAACGTCGCCTTCATTCATTCTAAAAGAAAATGACAGGTAGCACAAAACAGCGATGAGCAAACGGTTCATGACACGGACTGGATATCTACAGTACGATGACATCCAGCCAGTGCATAAAGCTGTCATCAGAACGGTCGCAATCCTACCGGTAGCACGCTCTGTTTCCGTAGCTGATCGGCTAGGCCTCCAAATTCTCCAAATCCCAGGGCTAGAAGACGGGCCCGTCAAGAGCCCGCTCGCCCGGCATCTTCGGGGAGAAGGCGTAGTAGACACCACCGGTCATGAGAAAGCGTGGTGGTGTACGGAGTAGTGCACACTAATAGCGTACAGGAGTAGCGTCGTAGTGGTGTACAGTAGTAGGTAGTGTACATGCACTGCGTAGTGTAGTGTATAAGTAAGTAGTGCACGCAGGCGGCCTATTAGGTCAGCTTCATACCGCTCTAAAATCGACGTTTGTAAGATGGCCGAGAACAAACCGGAAGGCAACGAGCCCACGCGTCCAGAGCGATGGGGGGAATATGACGGGGAAAAGGCACTTGTCCAGTAATGTGATTTGCCCAGTCCTGCGCTCGTGTCCATCCGTCCAATCAGGGCCTCGTTCATGACCCGTAAATGGGTGAAGCCGGAAGGATGATCCCAGCAAGTATCCCAGTCCAATCTGTCGGGATGGAAAGCCATGCCAGTAAACCATGCTTTTGGGGGTGGGGTCTTTTTCTGACATGCACCAGCCGAGCAGCTTCCCGCCCCACGCAGGCGAGGCAGGTAGCAAAAAAAACGTCAGACTCACCACCACCACCACTACTACTACCACCACTACTGCTACTACTACTGCTACCACTACCAATACTACTTATAATTCTCTACTATATAGGCTATTAAACGTACTTAATGCCAAAGGGAAATGTATAGGTCGTTAGATAACAGCGTTTTCGGGCTTTAAAAAGACCTATACAAGTGGTGGTAGTAGTGGTGGGTCTGACGTTTTTTTTGCTACCTGCCTCGGCAGGCTACACTACAGCCCTTCGAGTAGCAGAGTGAAGTGCGGTCAGTTCACAAGCCCGTTCATGTGTGCCCTTCTGTAAATCGCTCGTAGTACCTACATCAATTTTCCGGATGAGAAAAGAACCTCGCGCGGTGTAGCGTGCTGTCACGACTCGCCATTTGCCCCTCGAGCCTCTCTACTCCTGTATACGTCTCAAACGCTATCATACACAGCTTATAAAAACATGTTAGATATTACGGGTATGTAACATCGGTCAATAACAACCCCATTCACACCACAGCGTTCATGCGCAGTAATTATTTTTCTTTTATTAAGAATTTGGAGGGGTACGTATACTATTTTCGTCCAAGTGGCTTGCACCAAGAGCAAAAGGGGTTAGCTTACTAGTCCCAAACATCGTGAAATTATGCTCGATGCCAGATATCCCAGTAATTTATTCTTACAGTACCGACTTGTCACAGGTTTCTTTCGAGGCAAAAAAGGGGCCCATCTCCAGAGCAGACGAACAGAATGTGTAGGGTTCTGGAAACTTACCCCTCCATTCCTTCCAGCACCCAGCAGGGTCCAGCCCGGGATATATCTGTCGCGGGAGCATACTCTAGGTCCACCTATGGAATTGGTTTTGTGATATCGAACATGAAAGAATACCGTAGTGTACGTACAAATGGATATAATTGTACTGCGTATACAGTAGATGTGTGCGCGGGTTGGAACCGTCACAGACAATGCTAAACGGTGAGCCCCTCGAAGCAGATATCGAAATGCTACGCAGTTTCCCTACGGGGCGAGTTGCCGGTGATCCTACTAGGTATTGGACTTGTGTGTCGGTTTAGCTAAGCAATGCAGATCTACATGTAGATATCTACACTGATTCATTATCGACCAGCGCACGCGACAAGATTCACACTACAGTACACTACTGATACATAGGTACCTCGAAGCGAGCCGAGCATGTGCCAATCCTACGCTACTCGGAAAAATCGGGTCTTTGTAAACGGGCGCTGAACGGGTGTAGCAAGTCTTAGCGAAACTCTTCGATTCACCCGAGTCCGAGGCCTTGTCTCCGAGTGCGATCGGACAATTACCGGCTAGTTTCCCCAAATCATACACGTCACGACGAGAGCCGGAGATCAAACGGATCACCGAGCAGAACACCGAGCATTTACATTTATAATCAATACAGCCATACCTTATGGTTCAAAATTTTCTATCTTGATGTCATAGAAGCATAGAGTAGGATAATTAACGCGCTCATACCTAGGTTAGGTGGTAGGTGTGTATGTATGTATGTTAAATAGGTGTGTGTATGTGTTGTTTAACAAGTAACTCTCACCTAATATTAGTTTACACCACATGTATTTATCGAGCTGAATGAATCAAGTCTCGGCCAGCCTAGGGCCCAGACAAGTTTGGTAACTGGATTCGTTTCCAACCCTAGGATTGTTACGGCTAGGTACCGTGGCGTCTCAAGTCTCAAGCTAGTGGCTCCATGGCACACTCCAGAAAAGACGAGAACCTGTTTGAAACCTTCTCACTTGAAGACAGTTCGTCAGGTACTAGCTATGGGCATAAGATTTAGAGACGATATATCAAACATTCAAGAAAGCATTTACTGCGACCAGTTTACTAAGCAGAGTAATGGTGCTTGTCCTTACTTGGTCTCGTGCATGATACTTTACGTTGTGTATCAGTAGCGGTGTGCTATATTTTGCTTTCTCGTTGTCAAGCTTCGTCTAAGTGCTATGCATCTCGATCTATACTAGACATCACGGCATCTATCCGGTCTGTCTTGGCTAGATAGCCCTAGATAGCCCTAACTAACATATCAACATGTCTTGATATACCTTATCGTCAGCATTTACCACTTTTGCGCATTCGGTAAGTTGCGCAGCTGCCCACCAGCTTCGTCACTCTCCTTCGATTGTTTTTAACTATATACTTTTAAGAGTCTTTAAAAAAAAGACTGGATCTTTCATTACTAGAGAGTTATACAGAGGGAGTATCGATTTAATATTATGATATAATATAAAAATACATATAAGGATTTTCATTATATACCTAGGTAATCAGGTGCTAGACAAATCATAATGGCTGTGATGAATGAAAACATCTTATACTGCGACGACAACAACCCGCGATTCTTTCATGCTACAGAATTAATTAGTCATCCTCCATCCTGTTGTCTTCATTTTCATTTATATATATTTAGTGTACTGCAGACGGTGCCACGCAAACGGCAAATAAAACAACCATGAATCGCAGAGATGTTTCCGAATTACTACAATTCGACTATTGTTCATTAACTAAGTAAGTATGCTTACCAAACTTCCAAACCAAGTAAGTAGTTGCCATTCATGATATGTTTTCCCCGGGCCATATCCTACCTAACCCAATCTCATTCAAGGTGCCTTCAATCAACGGCCAGCGAACGTAACTCAGCATGTCTTGGCCAACCCAGCAGTGTCAAGAAGTCTATCGAGTGCACGAAGCAACTTCTCATCTTCGTACCTACAACGACAAGCGAAAGGTTAAATTTAGTTTTCTTCCATGAATTAAGCTTGATAATCTAGGAGATGACTCTGAGCCATCTTTAGTGTAGGTGAATGCGAGGACCCAAGATTTCGTAACCCCAAGATAAATCCAAAACTAGGTGGGTAAGGAATGAGAGAAGATGGAAAGAAGAGGTACGGAGGAGTAAAGGAATTGAAACGAGTAAAGGAAGAGAAGAAAACTCACATCCGTCCAACAAGCTGCAACGACACTGGCGCACCGGTATACCCCCCCTCAGCACCATGTTCCTTCCACAAGCCGTAATTGTACTCGTCAGCCTGACTCACAGGCTTGTAATCTGACGGGTACTCGTGTGCATGCGCGTCGTCGCCTTCGCGACCGACTTTGATACCGGTGGGGAATACGATGGCTGGGTAGTTGAGGAGATTCCACTGCCATGGATACCGTCTTAGTATCTGACGTAAATACTAGTAGGGAGGTGTATTTTAGGATGAAGGGCATAGGTATGAAAGTGAAAAGGAATGAATCAACATTGTATGCGTAAAGGAGAGAGTCAAGATTTAGAACGCGGGATTGCACTCACCTGCGATGTATAACACCAGTAGCGAGACGTCCCATGCTTAGGCGCGACACCGGGGCCGACTATTTCATTCAGAACAAATTAAGAGTCAGTAATCACTCATCTTTTATGGTGAGCATGACAGAGTATCAGGATCTTGTAGTAATGAGAGTAAGAGCCACGGTAATCCTCTATTGCGACAAGTTGTACCCCTTGGGGGAAAGGGGGGAAAGGGGTGTAGGATAAAAATAGGGGGAAGATATAGGAAAGCGGTATGGAGAGGTGTATAAAAAAGGGGTATAGCATACCTGGGCACAGAATCACATCGACATCCCTCTCATTCCAGATAGCGGCGTACGAAGTGCGGTACGCATCACGCTCTTGAAGTGCTTCCCAGAGTGTTGGGATCCTGAAGGTAGGCATTCAAATTAATGCGGATAAGCCATAAGAAAGTCATATACATGTTTCCATAGTGATCAAGATCCCACAGAGTGCTATATGATAGAATCAAAGGGGAACGCAACTCACGTGTGTTCTCGTACATGTGGATTCTCGAGAAGGATCCATTTCGCCAGGGGCGTCAATGGTTCTCCCGAGGCCTGAACAGCAGCAAGTTCCTCTGCGCCTCCGTCGCAGAAGTAGAGCTTGGACTAGATAGATAAATTGTTATGATCAGTTTATACAGCTCGGTTGCCTACGTTATAGGACTCATGACACTGTGGCCGTAAATCTAAATCGAAAGAAAGAAAAAAGCAAAGGGGTCGTTTCGGGATATTATAGTTGGAGGGTGGGAGGGCGAGGAGTAACATACGATGATTTCCCATGCCAGATCATGCTTCCAAGGCTTCCACTCAACAACCTCAATATCACCACTCTGCCTCAACTTCTCCACCACGTTCGACAAGGCAGCCACAACAGGTGGATGAGGCTTCACAACACCATCATCCCAAATGACACCCACTCTAAGTTTCCTCTCCTTTTTCTTTTCCTCTTCCTCGGCTAATTGCACCTCATCCTTCCACGGAATCGGCACCAAGCTCGGCTCCCGCAGCCACGGACGGGCGTCTATAATCGTACGAATGAAGAGCAAGACGCCCGCAAGACTGGTAGACAAAGGCCCGATGGTGGCAACGATGTGATCGGATGAGAGCATCGTGGCGGACCCTCCGCTGACCGGGAGACGTAGTGCCGTGGGCTTGAACCCGAAGACCCCGCTGTTGCCGGCTGGACACCGGATCGAGCCGCCTATATCTGTGCCGATTCCCAGGACGGAGCCCCGGATCCCTAGGAGCGCACCCTCGCCGCCTGATGACCCGCCGGATGTGAGGGTTGTGTTGTGGGGGTTTGTCGTTGTGCTATGTGAGAGAAACGGGGTATCAGCCGCGGTCGATCATCTGCGGTTTCATCACCCCTTTGTATATAAAAAAACCCCTTCTAATAATTCACAATCGGTACCCCTGCTACTCTAGAATAGACAGGGAGGGAAACAGATGAAGAAGCTTAAGACTTACCCATACAAATTATTAACCGTCTCAATCTGCATAAGCGTCTGCGGTTGCGTAGTCCGTACGAAGAAAACAGCACCCGCATCCCGCAGGATCTGCAATATCAGCGCGTCCTTCTCCGCGACTCTGCCCACCCAGCCCACGAACGCAGCATTTAAATCTTGCCCTTCGATCCCGATATGCTCCTTGACACTAATCGGGACCCCATGGAGAGGACCCACGGGCTTGCCAGTTGTAGCAAGGTATTCGTCGAGTTCAGCTGCTCTCTTCAGCGCGTATTCGGGCAGGAGCTCCGTCACGCAGTTCGTCAATTGTTGTGCGATCGCTGCACGACCCAGGAAGGCTTGGACGACTGTCTTTGCGGACCAGTGGCCGGAGGCGAGCTTCGATGTTAGATCTTCTACGTTTGACTCTGTGATTTCTAGGTCCGAGGGGGTGAGGAGAGTTTTGGGGATTCTGGTTGTGTCGAGTGGTATATCGTTTGTTAGCAGTTTAGGGGGCGGTGGGTTCAGGGATACTAGTGTGTTGTCTCGGTGCTTTTGTCGATCTGCGGCTACCTCTTCCCATGTTGCGCCCGAGGCGATTGTTACTGTTGCTGTCGACATGTGGAGTTATAGTTAATGGACAAACATGGAGTTTTGACTGAGATTGAGAAGTATGTAATTGTCATTGGTATATTGGGCAGTTCTGAGTGATAGGCACTGGTATTTATATGGACGGAACCACGTTAATTAACTTAAAGCCACAGGCGGGGAAGTCGTTGTGGTTGGTGAGGTTGGCAGCGTGACGAGCTCCATGAGTGTGACAATGCATGCATATCTCTGAGACTGAGCTGAGGACGATTGTGATGCTGTGGGGGGAATTGATAGCCACCTATGTAAGTGCCGGCCAATTGCTTGTCTTGGATCTCCAATACCTATTCCGCGCGATACAATGCTCATGAACGGTCTTCACCAAAATCATGTACCACAAATGTAAAAAGCGTGCTGTGCTTTGGATAGTTTCGCTAGAAGAAATCTTACAAAGGCAGCTTGAACTTGACAATGGGGTGTTGTGGTCGAATCGTTGTATATAATATACCTCATCTTGTCACGTCGCAGCGTATTGGATATTGGAGTTTTGCAACTGACCTCCTGTCATAGGAAATCGTCTGACTTGTCACGAGCTCGATGTTCGACATGTAGCTAGGAGAGTCCGATCAATTCACGGACGGCTCTAGAACTGAAAACAGATAATGTTGGACGAGTGTGGCTTGGACCCTGCCTCACTGGGCATTTTGATTGAAGTTCATGCTATAACCACCAGTCTTCTCGTCCTTGACCATCTGGAAATTATCGGTGCTTAGACCAAACGGTTTCAATATGCCATTACCAAGCTACCAAATCAATTAGCCTCCAGAATCTTTTGAGCGAGCATATCACTGCTTTAAATCAGTGAAAGAGTGTTGGACTTACATCCTTTAGTTTCCCCCACATCTCCCCCATCTCTTTCTCCTGCGCCGCCTTGACCCGCGGCGGGAGAGCTCGTAATTGAGCGCGGACAATCCTCTCATCCGTACTGCTCAGATTTGGTATGCCGGAAAGGATCTTATAGTCCTCCTCGGCACCAGAAAGATTAGACCAGCCACCGAGTTCGCTCCTCGCGCGGGCCCGACGCATCAGGGCCTTGGCTTTTATCCTGAGGATATCATCTTGTCGTTTGCGAGAGGCTTTCTGGGCATCCGTCTCCTCCACGATGGCTGGGGCGCTCTTCTGGGCTCCGGCACTGACAATCTCTTCTTCCGGCTCGTCTTCTTCAGCATCTTCTTCTTTGACGTCCTCGCCTGGTTCCTCGACGGTTTCGAGCGCGGCCTTCTCGGCACGACTTAAACTGTCTAGTGAATCGGTGGCAGTCTGTATAGCTTCCTTGTACTGCTCGAGCTTGAGGTGGCAGGCGGCGATGTTAGATTTGAGCACGGCTAGCTCGTAGTCGAGGTAGTGAGGGCAGATGGCCGTCGCCTCTTCGTATTTGTTGATGGCATTTTCGTATTTGGCGGATGAGAAGAGGGAATTTGCCTCGGACTTCTTCTCGTTGGACTCGATCACGAGGCTCTGTCAATAATTAGTTAGCACGAGAGAAGTCGTCAAAGTGCTTGGTGGCTGCTTGGTCATGTACATGCCGCTTCTTCCTCTGGCGAGAATCTTGGAGCCGATGTTGACTCTTCCGTGTCCTCGCCTGAGGGATTCTCACTCTGTATAGAATCGGGATCTAGGGGTCCCTTTTTCAGGGGAGGATCTTGGGGTATAGATGGCTGAGGCATTGTATTGATCGGTTGCTGTTGTCGCTGAGCAGGGATGTATGATATAAAGTAGAGGTAGGTAATTTATAGTTGCAGCTGTATTCTACCTTAGGTAGGTAGCTATTTACGTACATACCGACCCACTGCACCACGCCATGAATACCGTAGCACATCTACCTGGAGGTACCTATAGGTATGTACCTAGGTGCGCAGTTGCATGTGGGGTGTGAAGCGTGGAGGAGGGGCTTATCGCTCTATCAATGGCGGGGTGTTTGTTGACAGTGCCCCTCCATTGTACTGCCCAAATTTTGTAGATTGACTTACCATAGTATAAGGTAAGGTAGGGAACACGAAACTCTTGGACGATTTTTTTTTTAGATTAGGTAGAGGGAATAGGCATCACTACAAGCACCTTCCCTTTTACCAGATTGAATTGACTTGTGGTCACCATCTTAACGCTTTCTACGTGACGCATACACATATACTTACTACACCTACTCACAACACCCCCGTCCACCAAGTGACAATGGTTACTCAGACTGAGTAAGTTTATCATGTCATTAAGGGTTGCTTTGAAGTTTGTCTCGTATGGGAAAAAAAGTCACGATCCGGCTGACACGGCTGTTCTAGCTTCCCGCCTGTACGGGCTTGTCTGTTCGACATGGACGGTCTGCTACTCGACACAGAAGATATCTACACTCTATGCGTGAACATCATGCTCGAGAAGTACGGACGCCCGAATCTCCCATGGTCCATCAAGGCACGTCTGCAAGGGCGGCCCGGCCCAGACGCAAACGCTCTCTTCCACAATTGGGCCCAGCTACCCATATCTGAGGACGCATATCTGTCCCAGTACTCCGCGCTGCAACTCAAGCATTTCCCCGATGCCAAGCCACTGCCGGGAGTCGAGGAGCTCCTGGCCAAGCTGGGTCGAACCCGTTGGTTCGAGAAACCTCAGGCCCAGGGACAGGCCCACCGCGTACATGTCGCGCTCGCCACCAGCAGCGGCAAGGCAAATTTCGCTGTCAAGACGACCAATTGGACCGAGTTGTTTGCCGTCTTCGAGTCCCACCGCCGTGTCCTTGGAGACGACCCGCGCATTGATCCTGGACGCGGGAAACCTATGCCCGACATCTACCTGCTAGCGCTCAAAACTATCAATGATAGTCTACCCGAGGGAGAGAAGCCTATCAAGCCGGAAGAATGCCTGGTATTTGAAGATAGTGTCCCGGGAGTGGAAGCTGGTCGAAGAGCTGGTATGCGCGTTGTGTGGGCTCCCCATCCTATGTTGAAGAAAGAGTACGAAGGGCGCGAGAAGGATATTTTGGCAGGTCGCATGGGAGAGGCGGGTGAGGTCGATCTTCATCAGCTCGGAGAGCATGACGATGGCTGGGCTGAATTCTACCCCGACCTCACAAATTTCCCATATGACAAGTATGGAATTGTAGTACCGCCCGCTGAGGTTGAATTAGACCCCTCCATGGAGAAAGATGTCAGTGAGAACATTTTGGTCGCGTCAACCCCATAAGCCGCGTTCAACTTAGAGGCTAGAGCAGCAAAGCTGTTAGACACATATACTACTCATACGAAGTAAGATATGAGAGGCAAATACCTTAGTTACCGTGGGATAAAGGGATCCCAGGAATGTAGGTACTGAGCGCAGATTTGAATACGGACATGGCTGCCAATCAATTCGGTGCCTTGAAGGTATTCAATGGCATTAATATATGTCCCAAAGGCTGATTCTCCCATCTTTGCTACCGGCAGCGAGCCAGTGTGCTTCTTTTGCCAATTTGATCCTCCTGTCCTTGACACTCAGCTCTCCGGGTCGAATCGCAGCGACCACGGCCGTCTCCTTACTTCTATCTAAAGGTTTAGTTTGTTCCTCAACTGCAGATCCTAGCGGGTTTTCTTTCGAGTCACCAGGAGAATCCTTCTGACTAGTTTGTAGCACAGCAAAAGCGGCAGCGTAGCAACCTACATCGTGCCACTTTAGCACAGCTAACTCGGCCATTGTTTTAGCCGAGTACACGCGTATCTTGGAGTCCCAGCCCGCCGTGGCAAAAATTCGCTCATCTGAACGGATTGTTAATGCCTGCTGTCCTGAGTGCCTGGTATCAATTTTCTTCAACGGCGAAGTCTCTACTTCCGTGACCTTCTTCGGAAGGTTACGTGACGAAGGTGGTTTAGTGTCTGGATTGGAACTGGTTACAAGACCTGTAGATAAAAGCGAAGCTTTCGACTCAGTTGTTCCTTTAGTATCACCCTCAAACCCAGGCGTTTCTGTCCTTTTAGAGACGGGCACGCGTGGTGTCGTAGGGTTTGCGTGTGGGATTGGATGTCTCGCAATGATAGCGTCAGCTCCAGACGTAAGAAAGTATTCCTTATCGGGACTAAAATCGAGAGATAGGATGGGTTGGCTATGTGCCTGACACTTGTAAAGAATGTCCCAAGCTCCGCCGTGCCTGCGTCTCGCCACAACAGCCAGCCCATTCTCATAACCAGCCAAGAGGAACAGAGATCCCTCCCGCCAGAATAGAGAGAGGGCCATCACCATGCCTTTCTTCTCAGTTTTGCTCCCCAGATGCACGGTACTCTGCCGGCTCTGACTTGGCAGGTGGAAAATGTCAACCTATGGGTATGGTTAACGCTGCCATATTCTATTGTGAGAGTTGAACTCACTGCCTCTGTCGCAAGTGTGTTGGGCACCGCAATTAGTAGCTCTTCGGAGGCGGATAGATCGACTTCCGGCCGTGAAGAGCATTGCGCGAAAGAACAGAAATTCATAGTATTAATCTCTAGAATATATAGAATCCACGGCTGTGGATGCTCAGGCGCAGACTCATCCAGGGGAAGATCCGTACTTAGACTCTCTTCATCATCGGCTGTGGTCTTCCAGACAACCAAACGGTTGTCTCTTCCTTCCCTAAATTCGCAGACAATATACCTCAGCTTCTCCTCGCTTTATCAGATGGGAGAAGACGGAATGTTTAAGCGGTACCTACGTTATGATCTTATCGTCACCCCAACCGGAAATACACAGTATCGCACCGGCATGAGCGCGCCATACGGCCCGGGGCCGCATGATGGTGAGGTCCCATAGAACCACGAAGCCATCTGCGTCACCGGAGGCAAGACGCTGGTTTTGTCTGATGAAAGTGGTGGCGTGTACCTGAGTGCGATGACCCCGGAGCACTGAAACAGGCCGCGCCGCAGCCTGTTGAGGCATCCTGGTAGAATAGGTACTTGTCCCCTTTTATCTACTCTGTAGTCGCCTTATGGAGGAAATATTTGCCCACATGGGCGCTTGATCTCGAATAGGAATTGTCGTTGCCAACCTATCGCCGTGTCTGGTTATGACGCCAGTCTGCAGAGGTAGAGATGTGCGATCTCTCATTAGTCACGGTGTATACTTCTCGAATGTGGAGATCACAGTCGCCAAAACTTGCCCGTCCTTGGCCTTTGCTCGGGAGTGGGGCCGGCCGCCGTAGCGCTATTCAGATAAGCGAATCGGAAGACTTCCTCAATGAGCACTAGTATCTGTATTTTTTCTTTCTATCGCACTAGTGTACAGTAGATACAGTACCAAACGGGTAAAGCTTGAAGCATCATACCTAGCGCCATCTCACATGCCTTGTGTAGAGCTGGTCTGGTTGGCAGGTAACGCGACGCGAAGTCCCGCTACACTTCAACTCGCCCTTTGTAAAAATCCCTTGTGCATTGTGCGGAGTTATCATGACCTCACCGACGGAGTGAAGAAAGCATGTTGCACCACGTCTGGACAGAGACCGGTTTTCGTACCCCTCTCTTGGCTTGGACTCTCTGCTTGGGCACCGGGTGGGCGTCAGAGGAAGAACGCCGCGAGCAGCTACACGTACACGGCATCTGGAAGTCACGGACGTCTTGAGACGGCGGAAATAACTTTTTTCTTGAAGATGACCACTGATTCTCTGCATTTTGCCGTCCTTGGCAAGCTGTCAGCTTATTAGCAGCATCCCCTAGACCAGTCGCTCAATACATGAATCACTAGCTGCAACCGACCTTTGCAGAGCAGACCTGCTCAGTACAATCTAAGATCATCTAGGTATCTTGGATTTAAGAGAAGGTAAGTCCGGTCGGCTTTGAGCATCACAGGAAGAAGAGAACGAGGGGCAGATCATACGGCCGGATACCGGAAGAAAGGCGGCCCCAGCGAAAAAATCGCTATCGGAACGGCTGACAGCAAGATCTTAGGAGATATATCGGAGGAGGAGGAGCAGGAGGGAAGAAAAGAATAATTTATGAATTCCGCCCCTGCCGCTGCTCGCCACCCCTGCGCTCGGGTATTGACATAGGCAAGCTGAAGCTGAAGCCACTCGGCTGCCAGCCCAGCATCCTGAGCTAAAGAAAAACAGGAATGTAGATAAATCTAGATTGTTCAGTATATTGCACTCTACTGAGTATACACGTGTTGATCGCTCGAGAGTCCGAGTCGAAACACACGGTAGGTGGGTGCTGTGCTCTGGTCTCCGCCGATTGACTCTTCATATGCCATACGTGACCCCAATTAAGTACTTAGTATGGGCGGGATATGAATAATAAAGGGTCGGGATATTATTTGATCTGCTGCCAGGATAGAGGGAAAACCAAACGCTCCGCCCTTCGGGTGCATGCTAACCGACGCGAAGCCGTGCCTCAGCCCCTTTTCTTCCTCCCCTCTCGCGTGACGGATACCTGTGACCGGCGAGAGACCTTGGAAGCAGGACAGCACAGGTATCCGGTCTGTCCTTTGCTGTACCACCGTCAACGCATGGCGACTAGAGAGGCAACCCCATCGACTCGAATTGGACGACGATGCTACGGTGATGGCGTTGTCGACAAGAAAAATCGACAGAGGTCGCTTAGCTCACGCCCAGTCTGCTAGTTTTGATCAAAAGCAATAATCGAACCATTTGCTCGGGCCAACTGTCATCCGCGGGGGGCAAGACGCGGCTGATCACGTCCCCCTTGGAGGGGAAATACGGTAATCGAGAAAGTGGGCATGATTACTGATTATGGGCGAATGAGAGTAGGTAGATGGTAAATGGAAGATGGGAATCTCTAATGGGCGAGTGGTTGTTCAGAAGTTGTTGTCGAGTTCCAGGGCCTATTCTTTTTGGTTTCATTGGTTGGTTGTCTTTGGAAGCAGGTATTGGCAGGGTGGCGTACAGTGTGTAATTGAAATGCTGTTGCTGGAATAGGAGCAAGCAAGTCAAGCCGATTCTGGGCTGTACTGTATCTGCATCCATGGATATTTTCTCCAGTACCGATAGATACCTAATCAGGTAAGTGTAGATGTCTCACATAAGTATAACTGCTGAATCTGGCACACTGGGGGATCCCAGGATTGGCCCGTTGTCGTACGTACCTCCCAGCTCTGCTCCCAGTGTAAAAAAAGTAGAAGCCAAGAAAAAATCAGAACATAACCAAATTCCAACACGCTGCAAAAATATACCCCGAATGTTTCCAGTGTCGGGATATGCTCACTACAGCCCCCAGTGGTGGAATAAACGTTCTGCGTCGAGGCTACGCTGCCTACCAAGTGTTCTACAATACGAGCCATGGTTATCGAATGCATCGACTGGTAGTTTGGCTTGCAGCGCTCCCGGGGTCGTACAGATCATGAAAGTAGGTATTACCTACTCATATTTTCTTGACGTTTTGTTGGTCTTACTGGGCCCCGCCATGTACGCCACAATACCCAATCGTGCCATCGAAACACACGAAACCAGGTACCTAGCCACCCCACGCCGTTCCTGAGCCCTAGTGTAAGTCGTTTCGCCTGATACTGCCTGAGATAGAGTGGTAGTGTAGTCCACAGTACAGCTAAGTAGTATACCTGGTTTACTAGTGGGCGCTGTGTAGCTGGGCAGAGCTGGCGAGGTATTCAAGTTGGACGTCATAGTCTAAGCCTGTCTAAGCCTGTCTAAGGTCAGTTGGTCTGTCATTTTCAGCTAATAACTCTTTCCATAGACTCTCGACAGCGACTGGGTGAGTGGTTGAGCGCCACACAGAGTCCGTCCGATCTTTGAAGTCCTCTCTTAGTGTACTGGCATGTAGCCTCCAGTCCCTACTAAGTAGGTATCCCTTGTCCCCGGTCCTGTCTTGTCCTGTCCCCGGGAACTGACCCTTGCCCACAGCCTGGGCCCTTGTCGATTCATGAGAGCTGCCAGGGGGACCGTTGTCATTTGTCTGAGGGCACTCTACCTATTTCCCGTAGTGTAGACCACCAGATGGACCATGAGTCTGGAAAACCCATCCATCTTCATCCGTCCTTGTGAAGCGGATGGCTCCCTTGATATAGCAACCCGCCTTCTCCAGGTTTTCATCGGCAGCATTATCCCTTGAATGAAAGCTAGTCCGCGTGGCTTGCGTGCATAGCTCTGCGTGCACTTTCAGGTTCATGGTCATCAGACATAGCGTACATCTGGTCCAGCCTGGCCGGTGTGTGGGATAGAGGCTGTCTATACTACCTACCATACTAAGTCGGTGGCGTCCAGTTCCAATCCCTGATGGGTTTCACGTCTTCCGCGACTCTCCTGCAAGGTCTCGCTCGGCTTGTCCAGAGGTCCCGGCCGGTCGGCGCTGGGCCAGACTTTTGAGATTCGAGACATCAAGCCATTCGCCGCATACCGGTTGCTGTGCCTGCATCATTACTCGCGCAGTTTTTCTGCTACTTTGTTTGGAACGGTTTTCTTTACCAACAGTACGAAATATATCGACTCGTCTATACATGGTTAGATCTGCTATCGCGTTGCTGTTGTGTCTTTACCGTAACCCAGAAGCCCTGGCGTCAGCACTCGGTTTTTGATCGTCCCGGACGTTGGAATCTCACCCTGGACTCGGTGCGTGAGAAGAAAGCGGCACCGAACATAGTCGCAAGCGGGCTTAGGCATCCCTTGCTTCCTGCCATACATGACATTGTATTTTAGTGCACCTGTGCGTCTACTTCGATTTTCGTGTCATTTCGTCTCTCCGGAGACATCACTGTTGTAGCTCTGGCGGTAGCCGACACCGCCTCGCCGAACGTCATCGTACCGGCCAGGAGACTCGGCGCGACTGCGCTGCTCGCACATCAGCATGCCGAGCGGCGCTCGACGCCGCGATCCGTTACCAGCGGCTTGGGAATCGAGTCATTCGAGACCCCGTCATCGCAGAGGAAGAAGCTGCTCAGATTGGACACTCGAAAGCTCAAAACAGACGAGAAGAGCGCCGAGATGGGCGGCTTGGACGCGATGCCGGCCAAGAGTAAGAGAGTGCGTACAGGGTGTTTAACCTGCAGAGAACGCCATTTGAAGTGTGACGAAGAGACACCCGACTGTAGGAACTGCCGCAAAAGCAATCGAGAGTGCAAACGTGGTATTAGACTTAACTTTATCGATCTGACCTGCAAGGAGCCCCCCTTTATACCGCCCCCAGAGGAATGGACTGGTAGGTCATGCCATCCCGGTCTCATGGGCCCAGTGACGTTATGGCTGACGGCAAATGTAGTCGAGTTCCAAGATGAATCACGCCTGATTGCCTCAGAGTACCAGGGCGGCTTAGGGCGATATGCGAAGTTCGATGCTCAGCTTGCCACGCCGCCTCAGGAAGCCTACTTCGAGACGTCGTTGCAAAAAGCCTCCCAGTCCGTAACGAAGACGGAATCACAGATAACTGCAGAGCGCAAGCCCTCGGTGTTAACGCGTCAGCCCCAGAGTGCCTATTACAATGACCGTGGCCATATGCACCCAGAACTCCTCTTCGATGCGCAATTGCATTCGCGCAAAGGCAGCGGTGCCTCATATGGGCACTCTATATCAGCATCTAACGCCACTGGATATGGAAACCTCATGTCTGATGCATTTGCGCAATCCGAGGACATGGATACTAGGTTCCACTCTCAGCAGCGTTTCAGAAGTAGTGATATCTCTACGACCCCAACTGTTGCCGGCGTGACGGATGTAGGGCCACCGTCGGCCATGAGGGGAACTGAGCCGAACAACACAGAGATCGGTGCCGACCTTGACCATGGCATGATAACACCGCCGAACGACAAATCGGGGGAGCGTGAGTACCTCAGTTCGCCAGAGGAGTTACATTTCATGCAGGTATTTGTCTCTGAGGTCGGGCTATGGATGGATAGTCTTGATAGAGAGAAGCACTTTTCGCGCCTAATCCCCTATCACGCTCTCAAGTGTCCTATGCTCCTTAATGCCCTCCTCGCTTGCGGCGTCAAGCACCTAACCCTGACCCAACAGTTCAGCGATGAAAAGGCGCTCTTCTACTACGACACAGCAACAACACAGCTCCTACGCAGTCTTCAGAACCCAGAACGCAACACGGCAGAATGTGCCACGACGGCCGTGGTTCTCAACGTGTACGAGATCATGAGCGAGAAGCCGACGCAGCGGATGAGCCATATCGCCGGGGCCCGGGCCCTGATCCGGGAGTGCGGGTGGAACGCGAAGAGCACCGGCCTGGGTGCGGCCTGCTTCTGGCTCAACGTCGGCATGGAGCTCCTCTCGTGCCTCGCCTTCAACTGGCAGACGGCGTGGGACCCCGAGACGTGGGGCGTGAACCTGGACTTCAGCACGGACAAGGACACCGGCAGCGAGGAGGTCTGGGTCCATCGTATCTTCTACGTCGTCGCCAAGATGGCCAACTTCCGCGCCAGCATCCCAAAGTTCCAGGAGCCGAGTCCGCACGACGAACAGCTCCGCGTCCAGGCGCGCATGACGGAGTGGAATCGCCTCAAGGGCATGTGTGAGGAGTGGGATAACGCTTGTCCGAGGTCCATGCATCCCTTTGGTTACGTCTATCCTGCACATCAGACGGGACCTACCAAGTCCCTGTTCCCTAACGTCTGGTAGGTGCCGTCCCTTCCCTAAATCTGAGAAATCATAACTTACTTTTCTATCACTAGGCTTATTAAGAGGGCCGCCGTAGTGGGCAGGCTCTATTACCACATGGCGCTATGCATCCTAGCCCAAGTAAACCCGTCAGCATCGAAAGACTCAGAGGACTCGCGCACGACGCAACGGCACCACGCCCATCAGGTCTGCGGCATCGTAGCGCACAACAAAGACCGCGGCGTCGCCTCCGTCTCGATCCGGTCGCTGGTGATCGTCTCCGAGGTACTGAGCGACTACGCCGAGCAGCAGGAGGTCGTCTCGATACTAGAGCGCATCGACCGGGAAACTGGCTGGAAGCTCGCCGGCGTCATCGCGGGCCTCAAGAAATCCTGGTGCTGGGGGAAGATGAGTCAGCCAAGTCTCACCTCCCAGCAGTTGCTGGTGCCACCACCAACCAACGTGATGAGCAACAAGCATCACATCGCCGGGCAACAGCAAACTCTGACGGCTGCGGCACCGCAGCAGATGATGCTTGCGCCCGTCACACAGATCCCGGCCACGGCCGCGCCGCAGCAGATGCAACCCGTCGTGACGACGTCTACGTCTGCTTCTCGCCCCGTGCGGGTGAATCCGCTCAGCTTTGCCGACTTTAGCCTTCCCAACCATCCGTATCAGAACTGGTACGAACCTCCTAGCCGGTCGAATCCGTATCACTCGCACGGGTTATTTTGACAACTTCCTTCCGTCTTCTACTAAACACTACTAGCGCTAGCGCCTTGGTACTCTTCTGCGGTCTCATCGACGTTATTATTCGACATTATTATATATATATATATATATAAAATAAGAATCATTACTAGATATGTATCGATACCCTCGGTTTGCTTTGATGGATTGCGAGGGGTAACAACAGTACTTGCGATTTCCATCAGCACATTCGGCGCACGTATCTATCTATTAAATATTATCTATCTCCGCTCAAATTGCGGATCTTTTCGAATTACGATTTCTTCTTCCTTCTGGGAGATATGACATCCTGGGAAACGATTCCGGTTTTATGTTGGGCGTTTTGGGAGAGAAGGTTTGTCCACATTCATTCTTGATCTGGAAAGGGCCAGGTTACATCTTATTGATGGATGATATTGATATTACTAGGGATATGGATACGGATATGGCTATGGACGGAACATCAATCAACGAGATTAGAAAGAGGCTAGGCATCTACCTGTATCATCATCATTTGTTGGATCGATATCTAGAGACGGATGGGTTCCCATGTGTATGTATATATATGTACTCCTTGAATGGTCATTTTAAGAGCTAGCGTGAGATAAGATATGGACATCAACTGGGTAGGAAGGGGATGTATTCTGTAAACTTATTATCATAAATATGATGGTTACGATGTACGAAAAGAATGAAGTGTATCATAGTGTATAACGACTTGTAGAAGACTGATTTATACTAAGCATTGTTGAGGAATGACATGTTGGTTGAGTACTGTTATTTTCTAGTACATCATGTCACATCTATAACATATCGAAGACAGGAATGGCAACCCAATTTTGTATATAACACTTGGAATTATCGTAACTGATGTATTAATCTCAACTGTTAACTATTAGCCACTATTAGCTCCATAGTATCATGACCCATTATTCCTCCATGGTATCCCAAATACTGTACTTTATATCACAGTTGAGGATGGGAAGCATCTAGGTGACTGGCATAGCCTCCAGTTTCGCATTGTTTTTCATGTTCTGCCGACTAGCCACCAAGTTATGCTCTTTCAGTGCACCCTTGGTCATGCTCCACGACATTCGTGGCAAGTATAGCACGACCGTTCTTGGCTGACTGTTCAACATCTAGAGAGGTCTCCTAGAAGAATACGCCGACGATCTCAGCAGGTGCCTTCTTTCTTCTCAGGCGTTGAGATGGATGACTTGGCGACGTGCAACGCATTCATGCCGCATTGCAAGTAAACGTACGCGAGTAGCCGATACCAATAGGATGCCCGAGATCAGATGTCTCTCGAACATGCCCTGGCATGTAACCAAGGAGGATGCGCATTCAGCTTTTCAGCGTATGATGTAGGATAATGGCTTATTGCTGTGGTGTCTGGCAGAGTGTGCAAAAAGCACCCTTGATATTGACACGGTAGCGCTTCTAGGTGAGGTGAGATTCGCGAGCAGGCCATTGTTGAACATCTGGTGCCCATGTCATCCTCCGTTCTTTGGGCTGCGTTGAATGCTTTCCGAGATACACACTCATACGTGAGCGATGCGTACTCATAATGCTCGGTGATGAGCTCTTCGGGGGGCTACATGCTACGAATGTAGACATGTAAATCCTGAAATTTGTCCTGGTCCTTCCGTGCCCATTCAAAGTTTCTTCAAAAAGTGACTCTTAAACTTCTTATTAGCACGATCGCTAGCCCGATGCTGGAACTGGTCCCCATGAATCTCCAGACAAAACCCCTTCTGCTCCGGCGCCGCATCCACCACCGGGATATACACACGAAACAAAGTCCCCTCCTTCGGCAAGATCTTGACCTGGTTGTTCCGTGTAACGACTTCAAACGCAAACCGCGAGTCTTTCACCACGATCCCCCGCACGCCCACGCGGCTCGGACACCGGCTCCGCGAGACCTCGACCTCGGCGCCGTGGAAGTCGGCCGCGCTCAGCTTCGCCGCGGCCCCTTGCCCGCCATTGTACAGCTCGGTCCCCAGGATCTCGCGTGCGTAGCCCTGCCAGAGGGTGTTCAGCGGGGCGAAGATGGCGTATTTCTGCTCTTCCTTGGGAAGATTGTAGAGTTGCAGCTTGCGCCGCTCGCGCGCGGACAGGGGTTTGGGCTTTAGCGCTTTTGCGCGCTTTTGTTTCTGGGCGCGGGCGGTGCGGCGAGCATTGCGGGCTGTTGAGGGTGGTGGGGAGCTTGGCTTTAGGAAGAGTGGTCGGTGTTGGATCTTCTCTGCGTAGATTCGTTTGGTGCTGTCTGGACTGTGGGCTCGTTGTAGTAGGTCGACCGTCAGCGACGCTGTTTCGTCGTCTTTGGGAGGCATTTTGGCATGGAGAGTTTTCCGTCAATGCTTGTTGAAGAGGGATCGGTTTGGTGGTTAAATACCTATGTTGTAAGAAGTTGAGTTGTAAGAGGTAACTTTACAAATGTTCAGATGCTGATGTTACCTACCTAGGTACCTAGTTTAGCGTGGTGTAGGTATGCACAATTAACGGCTAGGTGGGGTGGACACTGTAATTTCCCTGCATGCCCCAGACTTTAGCCACTTTAGCACTGATTCAACCCCAGATCACAAGCCAGAATACCTGCTGTAGAAGCAGGTAGGTCCCGAGGTTCTTTTGCCGTCCTTTAGCGATGGTATCCCGGCGTTAACCTGACTTTACCTTTCTTTGCCATCGTAGTCTTCCAAGTCTTGTTTAATAACGCTGAGCTACTACATAGTCAGTAGTCCTCCGATTGGTACATACGAACTCGCATAGCAACCGACTCTGTCCTTGTGGCATCGCATAGTCACTTATAGCCGCGTGATTCGATTCCCGCCCATCGTGCGCCCAGCCATGCTACAGCCGCCATAGTTCTAAGACGGGAGGAATTTGTGTCGAGCTGCCTCGCGAGACCTCGCCAACATGGCCCAAGACGATGATTCCGCGCGCGACTCAGCGCCTGACCTGCAGATCCTAGGCGATCAGATCACGCTGCAGCCACGGAGCTATGTCGAGACCCGCCCCGCCGGCGACGACGACGAAGAGGCCCTCATGAAGAACATGGCCCGCTTCCGCTCCGAGCCGCTGCGATTCCTACGCGAAGTTTCTCTCCACGTGTCCGGCACCGGCTGGCGCGCCTACGACAACTTCATCGGCCGCCCCATATACTACTCTGGTTTCTCCGAGCAGATGAGGAACTCGGTTGTTTCCGCGCCTCTGCTACGGACGCGCATATCCGAGCTCGCCAACAAGCGCCTGGAAGTGGAAGAGAAAGAGGGCTGGTTGAGGAAAGACGACAAGGACTATGCTGTCAAGCGCGCGCATAGACGGGCCGTCATCGAATCGGGGATACGGGATGTGGCCGACAAGATGACGGATGACATGATCTGCAAATTTGAGAGCAAGACTTTCATCAGAGGAGCCTACTATCTAGTCACGCAGTTGCTGACGCGGGCTTATCATCAAGGTCAGGGGCCTCACCCTAACGACACATTCTAGCTCCTATACTAAATACTTTATCAAGGCATCCATGTTTCCAGCGAGGAGGTCCTACGTTTGAGGAAAGTAGCCGAGGAGGCCGAGAAGAACAAACAGAGCATTATATTTCTACCGTCTCACCGTTCACATGTCGATTATGTCTCCATGCAGTTGATCTGTTATCGTTTGGGCCTGGCTTTACCTGTTGTCGTGGCGGGAGATAATCTGAATTTCCCCGTGGTGGGGAGCTTTCTGCAACACGCTGGTGAGTATCCCCCTGACTCGTCCAGGTCCCGGTCCGACACTCACAACTCCAGGTGCCATGTGGATTCGAAGATCTTTCGGCAATGATACCCTGTATACCACTCTTGTACAAGCCTACATAGACACCATGCTCCAAGGCGGCTATAACTTCGAATGTTTTATAGAAGGCGGTCGATCACGCACTGGCAAATTGTTGCCTCCCAAATTCGGCATACTGAGCTTCATTTTAGACAGCATCTTGTCTGGCCGTGTCAAAGATGCCATCATATGCCCCGTGAGCACGCAGTACGACAAGGTCATCGAGACTGAGGGATACGTTACGGAACTTTTGGGTGTCCCAAAAAAGAAAGAGAACTTGGCTGATTTCCTCACTGGCGGATCGTCTGTGCTGTCCCTTAAATTAGGGAGGGTCGATGTCCGTTTCCATGAGCCCTGGAGCCTACGGAAATACATTGACGAACAGTTAATCAAGCTCAATAAGACTCCGGGAACCGAAGACTTTACTGCGAAAACACCAGAAAATGCTGTCCTAAAGCAGAAACTACTGAGAACAATGGGCTATAGGGTTCTTTCCGACATCAACGATGTGTCGGTAGTCATGCCTACCGCCCTCATCGGTACCGTGCTCCTTACTTTAAGAGGCCGCGGCGTGGGCAAGGCAGAACTGCTGCGACGCATTGAGTGGCTAATAGGGCGTGTGCGTGCTAAAGGAGGCCGCGTCGCTCACTTCGGAAATGCCCCCTTGGTAGAAGTTGTGAGGCGCGGTCTAGAGGTGCTTGGTAAAGACCTCGTGGGAGAAGTCCAAGGCTTGGCAGAGCCGACCTACTATGCGGTGGACAGATTCCAACTCTCCTTCTACCGCAACATGACGATTCACCTCTTCATCTCGGAGGCCTTGGTCAGTGTCAGCATGTACACGAGGGTCAAGCAAGGCGGTGGTCCAGCGCATCAGGACATATCCTACACGGCTCTCCGAGAGCAGGTCCTATTTCTTTCTTCACTTTTCCGCGGCGAATTCATATTCCCGAGCGAGGGCTTAGCGGCGAATCTGGAGAAGACTCTGGTTGGGCTGGAGAACGACCGAGTGATCAAGATACAGAGAAATGAAAAGGGGGAGATCAGCAGTATCGGACTCTCTGATGAGGAGAGGCTGGCTGGTCGAGAAAATTACGACTTTTACTGCTTCTTGATCTGGCCTTTTATTGAGTCAAGCTGGTTGGCAGCAGTGTCGCTGATGGGACTTACTCCACCAGTTCGCCAGAAAGAGGAGATATGGATTGAGGTTGCCCAAGCCCAAAACACGGCGCAACTTGTAAGTTTCCAAGATATTACGCTCAGTGATCACCCAGCCAAACAAAACTAATATGTTACTAACTATGGTATTAGCTCGGCAAGACATTATACCACCAAGGCGATCTTAGCTACTTCGAATCCGTAAACCGAGAAACAATAAAAAACAGCTACCAGCGCTTCGAAGAAGAAGGCATAATCTACGCCGTGAAATCCAAAGACGGCAAATCACCACCGCGCCTACGCCTGTCTTCCGAATGGAGGGCGCTGCGCAACCCCGATTCAGGGGCCCTGCTCGCCGAGGGCAGGCTGTGGGATTTCATCGAGCGGATCGCCTCCAGTAGACGAGAGGGAAAGAACCGCCGCGATGGTGCGACTGTCAGCACGCGCGTGCTGGGTCTCACGGATGCGCTAGGCGCGCAGCTTTTTGAGAAGGCTGCGGCGCCGGAGAGTAAGGTCGATGCCACGCTTAGTGATGAGGAGGCTGGTGAGCTTAAGAGGGCTGTTAAGGTTGAGAGGAGGCGGCGGAAGTTGGACGGGAGGGCGCATCTGTAAATATAAACTCATGCATGACTGTATGGAGTAGCATGTATAAAGTCTTGGGGTTAGATGTTAGTGTGTCTAGCTTTGGGAATACAATAATAGAATAGAATATTTGAAAAGGGATATTAAATGAGCTTGTTAAAATGATTGTGTTTCATATAGGTTATAACAACTAACTCTTCACTACTATGTAACTGTGAGATATCTGGCTAGCGCTTTAGATAAAACATGCACTTTTTAAAGCCTCAATTCAGTCAGCTAATTAGAGAAAAGAAAGCTGTTCTTCTATTAAGACTATCTCTTTGACTAAGGCATATCGAGTATAGACAGTGTTCTCAAGATGTTGTCTCGTCTTTGAATTTGTACACCACCCCACACGCACACCTACGACAGCTGGTTTTGGTTGGTCAGACCTCTCTCCAACCTGTTTCTTCTTTTCAACATACTGTTCCTTTTTCTCAACAACACAACCACCATCATCATCATCGTCGTCGTCATCGTTACCATTGTTGTTGTAAATGCATATATGGTTTAGCTAAGCATAGATTTAAATAAAACCTAACAAACAGCAATGAATGACTACTTATGTGTGGTTTTATTACTTTAGCATACGACCGTACGGTTAAGCCTTTTACACGAATGCATCCCTAGGAACTCACAAACGGCGGGTATGCCACATATTTCCCTCCTATTGAAAGATTTAAAAAGCTTTAGGCAAGTTAAATTTCAAATTCTATAAAACTACATGTTATGCAGTTGTTATTACCCTAATAATACTCTGTTTAAATCATGTTTATATAGTTGTCTTATAAAGCTATACATATTTATTAACTAACTTCAGGAGAGAAGGTTTCCTTTGTGTACCTTCGTAGATGTGCAGTGCTTATATAGCCGTTAAGGCGTAGCGTAACCCCTGGCGGCGTTCATAAGTAGTAGCGTTCTGGCGGTAGTCCAGAACAAGATATCGGGCCTGATCTGTAACAATTCGCCTTGCGTGTGCCATCAGGTTGGCAGGTTTGGGATTTGAATACTTGCAAATCCATTATTGCATCGGCCTTCCCTGATGAACTATAGCGCGATGGGCTCGAAGCTCTTCTTTGGTATATGCTGTATCACGATCTTAGAAAATAAAGGACCTGGAGTGTACATTGTTGTAGCCTAGATCACAAAGAAGTTTAGCCTTCTTCGTGCGACAACAAGAATTCAATGCACCCCTATGCTAAGGCTTCTGACAGCCTGGGAACGTACATTTCCTTTTGACCCAGTTGTGTATTTTTTGTATATGATACGTAAGTCCATTACTGGTTTTGAACTTTGAGCCACATTTGTTGGCAGTGCAATGCGAGCTATGTGCATCTTGGATTCGAAGTAAGCCAGACTTCTTATTGCAGCCTTTTTTGATATATTTGTAGGTAAACCGTTGATTGATGTTGCTTTACGGATATGGGTTGTTGAGGAGGCGGAAGAAATAGCATGATGATGACTCGTCGGAGAGACGTACTAATTGGTGCGATAGCAACAATCATATCAGCACAAAGTAAGTATTAGATAGCTAAGTGGCAATATTAGGACGTACGGGATTACATTAATTATACTTCTGTTAAATACATTCTAATTAAAGTTGTCGATATTGTAGAGCAAATACCATTAAACACTCGAAGTACCATAAAAGCTTGGGAAATAACTTAACTCAACATAATCGTAATCAGATCCTCTTTTTGGCTGCCTACCTAGTCAGAGCTGTCCCGGACTATCCTAGTAATTAGCTAAAAACTATATAGTGAAATTGTAACCATGTCTTCCATCAAATAACACGAGTGGCCTCGTGGCCCAATGGCAAGGCGTCTGACTACGATGGTTGTGAATTCAGAACTCACAACGCCGCTATCAGGAGATTCTGGGTTCGACCCCCAGCGAGGTCATTAATTTTTCCATTTTTTTCTCGCTCTTATTTATCTAAATCAGTTGCTGGGAGTAAAGAGAGTCTGAAGCTGGCCAAGTTTTTTTTAGTTGAGAAACTAGAAGCGCTAGGCGCGGACTATGTCAAGCGGCTAATTTAAGGGGGCTGTGGCAGCAGGTACAATGGACAGTGCCTATAATCCATTATCCCCTCACAGTGGAAGTCTCTATAACCTTTACAGAAACTTCGCTATTCCACTTACAAACATAACACGGGCCGCCAACGTATACTAGTGTAACCTAAGTGTCATTGAGCAGTTCTTTTATTTCGAACACAATTTACTTATTATTGTTGCTTTTGCTTTACACGTGTATATAACATATCCCTGATGATGACGTTGTTGGCTAAATGCGTTTGGTTCCTTTGGTGGCGGCAATAAATGAGTTACTAATACTACTTACTTACTCGAACGAAGTGCTTTCTAACAATCAGTAGAGCAAATCGAGATTGCATACCATCTCGTGCATACGTGGTCAGCTAATTCCTTAGGTCATTTTAGGACCTGAACCGTACCGCTTGGCGCTGCTGGTAGTTACTAAACTGCAGTTCTCCTCGATTACAATACCCCCAATCAAACATCTCGGAGCCGGACAAAGTGTAGAGACCTCTTTGGCCCATGTTGCACGGTAGATTTACTGTCATTCCTGCAACCTCCGTGCGGGTGACATATTACTTAGTCAAGTCTGCTCATAAATCCCGAAATATATCGGAATAGACGCCAACCCGGTGAATCAACCGCGGCTTGCCGTTCCGAGATCCCGCTTGAGGTATGGCTTCTACTGTGCCAGGAGATTCCAGAGCCCTAGCCCAGCGCCAGCAAGGGGCATGAAGATACGGTAGAAATTCAGATCCCCCCACCTCTTGATGAGATGTTTCACAGCACCGAGGCTCAGTGTATTTTGGTCCTTCACTACAATAGAAATGGATTATTAGTGAGTTGCTTCGGCGAAGACAATATGAGAAGGGATCTGATGTTTACTCAGGATTTCTCGAGGTGGAATCCTCTTACGGGAGGGATTGAAAAACAGAAAAGTGAGAAAGTAGGAATCATGGTGAAAGAAAGTGGCCGGGCACTCACAGGATGCTATTAGCGTATTATTGATACCCACTATGAAAACCAGCGTAAACGGCAACAGCAGCAAGTTCGCGACACCACCGCTCGCATATCCCCGCCACTCGCGTCCCACGGAGCGGTGTCGATATGCCAGGTAGAAGTAGTTGAGTGCCATGACGACGGCTGTCGATGGGATATACAGAGAGCGTGTGAATTGCGTGTGCCAGGCTCGCGCGAGGCCATCCGTTGGCGCACCGCTTTGTAGAATGGCGGGGATTGTGCTGATGGTTAGAGCCCCGATGCCGCCTATGTAGAAGATGTTAGTTTGGTCGTAGCCTACTGTAGGTAAACATATGGTGAATTGTGCTTTACCGGATATCCAGGCTGAGCCGACGATGCTGCCAGTAGCCGCGATAGTCAGGGGAGTTGATAAGAAAGGCATGGTGTCTGTTGTCGATGCAGTATAAGATAGCGATGAGAGGGAAAATAGATTGAAATCTCAGTAAAGTACTGGCAACTGTTGAACTATATGCTACTAAAAGTAGAGCTTAAGAACTCGATACGTCGGCCTTCGTCATCGTGACATTTGCCCACTTTATATGTTGACGGACTGAGAAGGTGGATCGAGATGCCCCGGAAAACCCGGACAAGTTCTTGAGTCCGAAAGTTGTAATATTTTGCTTGATCCTCCGGAAAGATCACCCCTCCATTCCTCATCATGCCATTATCATCCTTGCAGATTATTAGACAATCAATCACAGTGTTTCGTATATACTCTATGCACCATTGCTATTTCGGTGACTTTTCCGCTTTTCATAAGAGTTACACATTGTGGAATTACGCACTTTAGAGTGATTAAAATAGGAGTCGAGAGCCAGTCCCGGCCCCGCCATCACTCTATCATCCTGTCTCCGTCTAGCCGACCGGCCCGGCAAAACCAATAGAGGTTCCTTACCTTTCGCCATTGCTTGCGCGATAATACGGCCGAATGCATAGTACTCTTCAAAGTAATTGCTTATCTAGGACAATTTGAAAGGCACGCACCTCCTGCTCTTAAACCGGTAGCAGTTACAGAAGAGAAGTAGGAAGCACACACATGGGCCGAATACAATTGCTTAATATTGAAGAAGTGAACTAGTAATAGAATAAGGTCAAGACAGATAGAGCCTATTTCTTGTCTAAAGTCACTCTTAAAGACGGTGAAGTGATACTGTTCACTTTCCCAGTCGCATCCATGTCGAATATCAATTCATCCATGGCTGCCGACCCGTAGATGACGGATGCGACGTTGATCCAAGTCGCGCAATCCGTAGAGAACATCACTGCCGCCTGCGATGGTGCATCCGCATCCTCAAATACGGCTTTGAACACGACCCGTTTACCCCCGCTAGAGCTCTGTCCTTCAAGTCCCGTGGGGTACAGTCGGATCCGAGGCGTTAAGGGAAGGTAACCTGTTTAAATCAAGCCATCAGTATCTGTTTATCGAGACCAAAAAAAATCCGAGACTCTGGGGCGGCGCCCTAAAAGCATAGTGTAATAGAGATACAGATCGTTAGATTTCGTACCATTTTGCAGTACTGTAGATATGTAAGCAAAATCAGTTCCGTTACTGATCCATTGTGACACCTTCAGACCTGGTTGATCATCCGTCTCAATGGTCATCGAGGAGTTGAGCTGGGTAAGGTTGGTGAAAGCATAGTGTCCATTGTAAATGGCTCCCGCCTCGGCACGAGCTGCTTCTTCGATTGCTGGGATGAGAGGTCCTCCAACGATGTCTATGAATAGATCAAAATCTGCTTTCTGGTTTAGTTTATTTTGCCTGTGGTAATACGTACCTAGAAGGTTAAAATTCGCGTTGGCAGGTAGATCTCCTGCTAAAAGAACCGATATCCCAATATCATAATCTGGAACTGAAGACGGTAAAGTCAGCAATCATAGCGAAAAGGGGCGACTGTTTACCAGATAGATTGATCAAACCTGACATATTTTAAACTATACTAATGAATAATATCTTACGTACTTATGGCCAGAACAGAACTATAATCACTAATGCGCCCAGCTTTGTTGAATGCTGTGATCCAGCGATATGGTTGCCCTGCAACATTGATCCTTCTTGCTCCCCACTACACCACACCGGCTCAGTAAATGATAAAGGAAGAAAATAATAATCTGGGAATGACTCACCGGGGCGCCGACGGATGCATGTGGGTCGGTAGAGAATGAAAATGGCTTGAGCCAGCGTCTAGTCATGACAGGGTCGAGAAGCTTATAGCTAAGTATTGCACGCCCAATCTCCGATAAATCTCCAATAGAGGTGTATATATTTCCGGCTCTGCACAACTGTCAACTTCCGTGGTGGCTGTGTATCACTCCCTCTCGTATTCTTTTCATTCTCTTTTTGCCTTTTTTGCCTTTTTCTTTTTGTGGAAGAGCAGATAAGTTGGGAAAAAGATATCTTACCCCGCGGCCTCACCTAGGTCAAACGACCATCCTGTCGATTCTGGATCACCTGGAATGATGCCCCGTGAATCCTCGGGAGCTCTTAAGAACGTATGATTCAGGCCAAGTGGCTTGAGAACTGTCTCCTCTAGTAGGGACTCGAAGGTCTTTCCTGTGATAGTCTCCATGGCATAACATCTGAATATCTCTTGTCAAATGGATACTATTTCAGGAACCACGTTTCGTCACCTATATTACTTACAGTAGTTGGAATGCCACGTTGGAATATGCAGGGGTGGTAAATGGAGGTAATGATGGACTTGGCAAGAGAATTAGTACAACCTCTGATTGTAAGAAAAAGAAGCAAAATTATGGGATTGGATAGCCAAGTAGGATATTTACTAAAATTGCTCGATACCACTGAAGAACTCTGCAAAAGGTGAGTAGAAGTCGTCTAGTGAGTTGAGAGACTCACGTTTCCGGCTGCAAGTAGGAAAATCCCCACAAGGGGGGAGGTCCTGGGCACTTAATGGGGGAAATCCATACTGCAACACATTATCTCGTGTTGTCGGCGTTTGTGTCAATTCTCCCAATAAGCCGTCTAACTTCCAATCAGTTATCGAGTCATTGTGCGGCCCAATCCCCAAGTTGCAACTTACAATCCCGTGGGATACCTGTCATCTGCGTGGCGAGGCCGCCAATCGTGACCTTTTCCCACGCGGTATCTGCCACGGGGTCCGAATAGTTTGCCAATGTCTGGAGCTCAGGAACATAACTTGTGATGGGTTCGTTCCATATCTTATCACCTGCATTAACGAGAAATGTGTAAATTGTGTGGATTTTCGTCAAACTCCCCAAGCGAAAGATTGTGTTCTCATCCACTGACTTGACTCCCGTGGTATTCATCTTTAATAAGTTTGGTGCTGTATGTAATACTGAGAAGATGGGATCTGGATTATGTGCCGAGAAAACCTCTAGTGCGAACGAGTAGTTCTGGGCGCTATCCGTGATGCCTTTGAACGTCTCGGTCAAGTTCGAGATAGCCGCTTTCACAGCCTCATTCTCTGCGATACTTAACGGTTTGGGGAACACGGGTCCTTCCAAGGGGCATGTTGGAGAGCCTTTGCATATTGACAACATACAGGCCGCCACTAGGGCAATGATATTTAACGGCATATGGGTAGAGTCAGATCAACGATCAATATCAATTACGATTGGGATAATATAAACCGCAATACCAGTCGCCTACTCGCGAGAGCACATTCTCAGGGGTGCTCAGTCGATGCAAAGTAAAGGTATGCTTTGAAAACTCTCGATTGCTAACGATACAAGGCGTCTATAGGTAGAGTGCGAGGTAAGTAGAATACGTAGCTATATTATATACTGACGTGAAATCCTTTGGCAAACTAATCCTTGTTGAAATTAAGCTGCCAATCTCACCGGCAGTACTCTGTTTTCGACATATCATATAGCCAAGATCATCCGGATCGATAGTTACAATTGGCTGTTCATTGAGATTGCCAAGGCCGTACCGTACTCTCACTGACAAGGCATGCGCGTCCCGGGTGGGTTAAAATGGGAAATATACCTTTAATTCGGGACCAAATCAAGCCTCCTTCCGCCCCGCATTGGGGATATTGATTCCAGGGTAGTACGATGCTACACAAACCAGGAACAGCTAAATGATCCGGGTGTTAACTGTGATGGTCTTCGAGCTCAGGATTATCTGTGATTCGCATTATATGTCTGCATCCATCCGTCAGGATTATATTTATAACCCAGAAGTTGCAAGATAATTAGTCCCGGATGATAAAATGCGGATAAAGTGTTCCCAATATAGCGGCCAGCCTAGAACTCGCTCTAAAGGGAGGGTGACAATTAATGACACTAACGAATCTTCGAAACTGAGAGATTCGATTCATGTCCAAACAGGTTGAGAATCGTGCTTATCATAATAGAGAAGTGTTCCATCCTGAAGAATGAAGAGGAAGGCAGTATGGTAAGCTAAGGCCAGTTTCAATCACCATAAACATCGCACAAAAAGATATACGAGAAATAATATTATATGGATTTATAACTGACGAATATAGATATTAAGTCTAGCATCTAAACGTCTTCTTTTTCGTTCCCCTCCCCCCTCATTTGGCTCACATCTACGCAGTTCCACTATTGCAACATAAATGATATTGATATTCTTATCTAGTTCTGGTTTATCTAGAGTCCTAATGGGTAATTCCACAGAGCCTGTCATTAATTGTATGTTTGTTGACGCACATTTTGACTTCACTCTACCAAATCTTGATACCAATACAATGCTATTAACTTTTAAATGCAAGAAAGAGCTTTGTTAGATTTTACTCGTAATTAGATAATAACTACTTTAGAGAATCTGCATTCGGTGCATAGACAGCTATAGGACAAAGACCAAGCCTCTATCTTCCTCACTATCTTCCTCACTATCTTCCTCACTAGTCATGTATACCTCAATGGACAAAGAACATGAAACAGTAGGGGTGACCACAGCCCCGTACAGAGAAAGACTTTTCAAATATGACATTGACATTAAGGAAAAGTGTCTGTGTCCTTGTGCAAAGCCGAAAGAAGATCTTGAGGGGGTTCCCTGCGCCTCCTCCGCGTCATGTTCCTGTCGCGGCGATCTCTATAACCCATGTTTCTAAACAGCTGCAGTTTTCACATTCCTATACACTGCGATGCCCCGAAAACCGTTTAGGGTACGGCCCTTTCAGCCACTCGTCGGCAAGCCAGATACCCCCGTCTTCAGCCGTGGCACTATTCTCGATAACGGTTTAATCGGGGAGAAACCGAAGAGCAGAGCGCCCTTGGAATCATCGAGCCACGTTCCCGATCCTGAAGAAACAGAAAATGACCTCTACGCGCTGAACAGTCTGCAATTACGAAGGGGGTGGCCTCTAGAGCCTCTAAATGTTCAGATCCCGATGGAATATCTGTGCGACAACTTACCTCCGGGCGCCAGAGATCTGATAGGAATAGGCGTGTGCGGGTCAACATACGTCTTCAACTGTGACGAAGAAGTTGTGGATAGGAGGATACGTAAGATGTACCGCAAATGGCCGGGCTTTTGGAATATCTTCCGGACATCGGAGTACGTGTTTTGGCCGATTGAAGCTGAAAGGGGGCATTTCGTAACAGCTATATTTCACATGGAAAATGGTCTGATGGATGATCCGGACTATGATTCGGATGGGGACCCCGGCGCAGCTATACCGCAGGTTCGGAACCCGCAGTTTAATATCGTCGGGGCATGGTCAGTCGTAGACGGCCAACGAGGTGCGGTCGAATTGGAAAGGCTAGCCCGAGTGAGAGAACGCATCCAAAGTATATTCACAAACGAAGGATTTCTGTTCATTGATGGGTCGTTCATGCAGCACCAGGGAGACAATGGAGAGCAGTGGAATGAGCCGTGGGTGCCGCGCCCCAGCCCTGGCGATGACTGGAGTTCTGGAATCCGATCATTTGCTCTTGTACGCCAGCTTATACAGCGAGTCCTCGATACATACTGCCTCCAAGGGGCATACGACGATGACTTTTTTCATAGACCGACGTGTGGTTGGATCAACGTTGATCAAGTTCGACACGAAATGATGGGCATATGCGCAATTAACGTAATTGAAGACATGGACTGGAATGCCCGCCTGGCAGTTGAATGCATACAACGTATTTCAACCGTGGAGGGTCTTCAACCTTTTCGAGCTAATTTCCTGGCGCCATACGATGATGACAAAGAAGCCTATATACCCGAGTCCGATGACATAGACGGGTTCCCATTGCCCTTATGAGCTGCATTAGCGACTAGGGGGGTTGTACGATACTTATGTCATACTATTATACTTGTATTGCTCAATAAATACCCTGTGCCTTTCTTACACGTCTAGCCCCAGCTCTCTGTGTCTCGTCATTTCTAATGGACGAAAGGGTATTAATATGGGTTAATATGAAGACTGTTAGCTCAAGATTTCTCATGCTAGTACAGAAGTGACAGCCAGGAAAGGAGTTACTTGCTATTACCTTGCTAGGGTCATTATGCCTACCTGGGGCAATCAGGATATACAACCAAGTATAAGCCTCGGTCTTTCCTGTTGAGTTACTAACAGCGTATGGCCACTTACTAAAAAATTGGTGATAGTTGCGTTTAAAAGCATGATTGTAAATTAGAGGAAGTCCCGGACTCTATACGTTGTTTTGATATTTTATACTTGTACCAGGCTTTTCTTAGACCCCAGCTCTCTTATTCTCCTTCTTCCTCATCTTCCTTCGCCAGGGTTTATCGTGATTCAAGACAAAAACCGTCGAAATCAATTCAACAGGTATTACTACTATCATTATTGCCATTATTATCATCATAAATATTACAACAAAATCGGAATAACTCTCCTTTTTTTATTGATTTATAAGGTTATAAAACTGATATAACTACGTACGTACTGATATCAACACTAATCTGCCTAACACTCATTGTGTGCTGATATTATCGTCGCTATAGCCTTTCCGTCACAACCACCGCACCTCTCCAGCTGGTTACTATCAAGAGATTCCCCCTGCTTTGCTTTTTTGTTAGGCCCGTTCTGCATTCGTGGGTTGGCTGGACGACGACACTTTATCTGTAAACGACATCGAAGAATTACCAGCAATGCTCACTCAGCAAATCTCAGATGTAACAGAATACAGAGCTAACAATTAACATTCTTAACGCCACCCCAGACAACTTCGCGACTTTCTTTTTTACGATTAATGAATATAAATGGCCAAGAACAATCAACAGGTTACTTTTATGGGCCCGTTCTAGAGGTAGTTGCGCAGACCCATTAAGATTTACCTACGAATATATTAAAAAAGGCTGCAATGAAAAGTCTGGCTTACTTTAACTCTGAGATGCACATAGCTTGCATTGCACTGCTAACAAAAAGTCTTTTAGTTGCAATACATCTGGCTCGATGTTTAAAACTAACAATGAACTTATGTATCATATACTGAAAATACACAACTGGGTCAAAAGGAAATGTATGTGTTACGATGTGGAACAAAGAGACTTGAATTGTATAGAGCATGAGGGCATTCAAAGCCTATTAGGTATCACCGCGCAAGAAAAAAAGTCTTATTATATCCCCATAGTTGGTTCCTGGCAGTGCGTTCCCAGGCTGTACGGAGGGAAATGTGTGACATACCCGCTGTTTGTTAGTTCCTCGGCATGCATTCGCTTCACGTGTGCCATCAGGTTGGCAGGTTTAAGATTTAATTACTTCCAAATCCAATATTGTGTTGGCTTTCCTTAATAAACTATAGCGCAATGGGCTCGGAGCTCTTTTTTATTAAGTGATTTAAAAAGCTTTTGGTAAGTTAATTTTTAAATTTTATAAAATTACATGTTATGCAATTATTATTATTTTAATTATACCTTGTTTAATTTACATTTATTTAATTATTTTATAAAGTTAAAATAATAAAACTACGTAGTTATTATTAATTTTTATTTGGTAAATTTAAATTTATGCTTAGCTAAACTATAAATGCATTTACAACAACAGTGGTCTCACGGCTGGCGCATTTATCACTTAACTAAATGGCTAACCTTCCTAAAAGGGATGTGGAATAACCAAGGTGGAGACTTGGCATTCTAAAGTGGACTATATAGCTAGGTAAATAGGGTCGGCCCAGCCCTTGGGATAGGAACCACCATACCGTAACTAGTGGTAACAATAACAATAACAATGATAATGATAATAATGGTAGGTGGTGGTGGTGGTAGTTGTGTTGTTGAGAAAAAGGAACAGTATGTTGAAGAGAAAAAACAGGTTGGAAAAAGGTCATCGCACACAAGGTTTATAACCCATCCACCCGATGATGCATACATTGACAACGATACAGACTTGAAAGCTTTTTTACATTATACCTTGTATAGCTTATACCTATGTTATATTGAACGGAATGGTTACAATTGCTATACACCATTGATACATCCTCAGACCCAGTGATTATGATTTAGTTAACACGTATTGTTTATTCTGCCTTTCTAAGCCTAATCACGCAGCAAGGGCTTATACTATCATGCCCCTTCAATGAACATTCAAAGCGGACCTTCACCACCCCCCTAGTACTTAACAAGTGAAAACCGCAGGTCCAGGAATAGTATAAGTCTGCGCAGTATAATAATCATACGTAATCCCCGGGTCAGACCCGGCATAAGCGCCCGGGAAAGACACCAGATTCGCCGAAGGCGTCGTTGACCCGGACCCGGTAACCTGCAACTGGTGGCAACCCGGGTAGAACTGGGCCCCGGGATACTCGTACGCGGCGTGCAGGGCAATGATCTCGTGCCGCACGAGATAGTAGCCTGCTTTCAGACAAGATGGGATAGTGTACTGGTATCCGCTGTTCCCCTCTACCATTAAGGAGCTGTCGCCCCAAGTGTCGGATGTCCCGTCGCGGCCGTCTTCGGCTATTTTGAACCAGACCGCTGCGTCGCCTGGCATGTAATCGTTGCAGCCTGTTTATTGAGAAGCAGGGATTAGCATCTTGGTTTTGAGGTAGTTCGGGATGTGCTGGTTACTAACCTGTGCTAGGGCAGGCTGCCATGTAGGTTCTGCGGAAATGATATTAGTTAAGTCCTGATGTAATGTAAAACTATTATGATTCTCCGTAAGGGGTGTAAGGGGGGCTACGACACCGGCACAGAAAAATTGGCATCCGGCTGCGAAGAACAGGCATGGAATACTAACATGACAGGCCCAACATGACTCGTCGGCCACAAAGTCCAACGAAGTGTCACGACAGAGCCGGCTGCGGCAGGGGCGTGAAGAGCAGCAGGCGAAGATCCAACGATACCGCCATCGGTCCATCCACCGCACTGCAGGTCCTCGTACGTGATGTCCGTCACCGGACCGTTACCTTGAATAGGTCTCGAGATACGGTCGGGCTTGATGTGATGTTAGTCGTCTTTGATCTATTCGGATATAAGTAGGGAGCTACTCACAGTAGGTACTGTATACGGATCCGTGTAAGGCTGGTAGAACTCGTACACTACGCCGCCAATGGTTGAGTCGTTGACATATCCGTGGGCTGCTACCAGGGTGGCCCCGAGTAAGAGGGTATTCAGGAGTTGCATCCTTTGTAACTGAGACTACACTGAAATAATTGAAGTCTAGATGGAGTCCAAGCGGGTATCCTGAACGTTGCTGCCTGCAAGGCTTGTTCTCCAGGAAAGGAGATCAAGCTGTCTATATATAATGACTACTTTATGATGTAGATCTATGGCTTATTTGCGTGTATACATGTATACATGTAGGAGACGCAAAAGCGCCGCGCTTGCTATCTCGGAAGCAGCACAGCCGTATGTTGGCGATGAGGTCGGGACGTAGACGACAGTGCTCCTGCTCCCAGGACAATCTCCGGATCATGAACGTCATCATGTGGATTAGAAAGCTTAGTTTCGTTCTCCTTTCCATCTATAAGATGACAACAACTCAAGGGCATGCACAGGGATTCAAGATTTTAATCGGGAGGCAGAGTTGCGACGATTCCTGTTTTGGGACTGCGGAAGATCATTGTCCATGATATTGAAACATACCATCTGGATAGTTGGTGGATTAATGTTTTGAAACTCAGTTAACTACGATGCTACTATCCACCCCGCTCCAATAGTGTAACTGTTTCGAAACAACTTGGGAGTTAGTCCTTGTTGTTGTATTGGTGTTGGCGGTATATTGGTTACGATGCGGACAGCCCACCTCATGTGTTGATGGTCTTACTTTGGACAACCGTAGTTTCCTCTGCACCTAGAGTCTAGAGTTTGGAGTTAGGGTCGTATTTATCGGTATTAGCATGCTAGTAATCGATTTTCGCTATGAAAGGTTGACAATCGTTGGTTTAGGTATCCGATGCTGCCTTGCCTCTAGATTAAGCAACCCCTGAACTGTAATGTTATGCAATACTGGATTGGGTGTTAAGTTACTAAATGTTTAAAGAATGTCGTCGCACGGCACACCCGTCCAATTATTGATCGCTAGTTTCGAGTTTCGTATATGGATACCAAATGTCCGATGCATTCATTACAACTGCTCATATATGAAGGAAAGCTACATGTACTGCCCAGCATTTCCCGCTCAACATAATCCATAATTTAATTGAATTTCACTGTTAAGTACTAAGAGACAAGTAACGTTCTCCCATGCTCTAATACGCCATCAATGCTTGGGCAACGGTTCACTCAAACAATCATGAAAACTTCCATGAATCACTAGTTTCTGCAGCAAACTAAGAACTCACGAGAACGAACTAAAGAGACTAAATATTAGGCGCAAGAAATTATTTTTCTATTAAGATTACCAGTATTATAGTAGTGCGCGAAACTTTTCTCTATCTCCAATCCTGTCAATCCCACCATTATCCTTTCCTCCGACTTCCTTTTATCGCCCCTATCAGCTCCCCATCAGCTCCCCCATCAGCTTCCACACCTGCAGTCTACATAGAGGGAGTTGCTGTCACGACCCCTTAAGGTCCGTACTCAGGCCAGTTAATAGAAGAAACATCCGCATAGCACTTAGACTCAGCAGCAAACTCATGACTAGAAAGGCTGCCCTCAGGCAACTCCGCCAGCGTATCGCACTCCGGAATCAGCGTGATAGCCGTGCATCCCTCAGGCACATTGGGCACGAAGAGCGCAGTGTCCTGGTCGAACGTGTCGTACGCGAATCGCACGACGTTGTACTCGGCGTTGTAGTACGGCACTGTGCGCGGGCAGGCGACGTACGTGCCCTGCGCGTGCGCCGTCAGGTAGAAGTACGGGTCCGGGAAGGCGAGCAGAGACACCCCGATGGTGCCGGAGCCGACGTTGATAGTCACGTCGTGCTCGGCTGGGTAGGTTGCGTCGAAGGCGTCTTCGCCTTGTACGTAGATCCCATATGGGAAAGGGGGGCTGCCGCCGTCGCTTAGGATGCTGCCCTCACCGTAGCGGATCTCAGTGGCAGTACCTGGGTGATGTCGTTAGTTTATATGTTTATATGTTTTGATGCGATATTTGTGTGTATGTATGTATTGGGATTGATTGTTTACTCACCATTGTGGTAGAAGATCCTGCCCTTATCCGAGGTGAGAACGGCGTCGTTCAGGCCGGCTCCGGTGTGGATGCCCTGAAGCTCCCAGCCGTCGACCGATGGGGTCAGATCGGTTGCCGGGTCAGTGACGTTGGCGACTAGGCGGAAGCCGGTGGAGAGCTCGTTGGGAGGGTAGTTAGGGATGACTTGACGAGGCTGCATGGGAGAGGCAGAGGCGAGGCTGGCGGCGCCAGCTGCAGCAAGAAGGGCGGTGAACTTGGCCATTGTTGATGATGGATCTTTGTGGTGATAGTGATATCGATGTTACTGTCGATGTGATCTTAGATACTTGAAGGTTAAGGCGAAGGTGAATGTGATGCTGATGCTGATGATGAGTAGATTTTCTGACATGAAGTTGAAACTGAATCACTTTATATAAACATATCGTCGAACGAGTCTATCACAGTGGCCCGCTTGGCTCGGTAACATGACGATCTACATCCGCCCTGCCCCGCGGACATACCAGTTGGTAATAGTCACAGTTTTTTTTTTCGATGATGCCATGCCAATGCTATGCATTCATCTCTCGCGAGAATAAGAACATCGTGATGGACGAGGATTAAGCTTGCCGGTCAGCAATACGAACTTTTACCCCACAGAACCAATCATACTCCCCTGTCACCCCAATCAAGCGCGGGCGGCAGTTTGTAATTCAGCCACTGCCTAACCAGGTACTGTAGCTTTGTCGGCAGCGGGCTATCCCGAGGAGTTATCCATGATGGGATGGGTTAGGTATTGTCATGCTCACGAAAACATATTGTAAGGAATGCAAAAGGATGAGATTGTGGCGCCAGCTGTGCTCTACCTACATCATGCCGCTGCTATTTTGCCTCCCGGACTCCCCCATCTCGTAACGTGCCGGCGGTGGCGCAAATAGTGTATGCTACGTTAGTACAACTAGTTCACTTTTCCCTTAGTTGCAGAGTCAACTGGTTCATGTTGCTCTTGGCAATGTGTATCCATTTCAGATCCATTTCTTGCAACTGTTATTTACCTGTAATTGTGATAGGTCTAGCAGCGGTGAATCTGACTAATCGCCCATAACTCACCCATAACCAGAATTATGATTAGCGCATAGATATGTTTACAGGCCGTGCAACCTGAAGGGTTAGCTTGGTTTCCTATTCCGGGCACAACTATCGAGACGTGGGCTGTCGGCAAGTCCGTGCAGACTAAAGTCGACATGGGCGCTTTCATCGTCTCATCTCTGCGTCCATCTTGAATACGAACTCTAGGCGTCGCCAAGGAGCTCAACATTGAACGTTACATTGGCCGTCTAATGACGATTGGTCCTTAGTATACGAGTTTTGATAAAATAGGTACGCCCTTTCTGAACTCACTTTAAAATCTGTATAGCATCCGGATATAATATTTCATTTCTCACAGCTACGACCGACTTCACCGGCCTGCCATTGTTAATCCAGATGATTAGTTCGACAATTAAATCAAATCATCCGATCGAGCCCCTGTGTTTAATAATCGACGCCGCCGTATTGCTCAAAGAAAGTGCATCAGGGTAGACCGAACGAGGTGATCGATTGTAGCCAATTGGTCATTGTGGGCATCAGATAACTAGTTCAGGAGTCGGTACGACCTCTTCATATTCATTCCTTTTCTTTTATTGTTGTGGCGGATGGTGCTGTGATAGGGGCAGTGGTGGTGTTGCTGCTGTTTTGCAACTCCATTTCGACTAGCCGCCTCACGCTATTCTGATACAATCTTTTGAGTCTGCTCTAACCATCTAGCTATTGTTCCTCGCGCGCTCGAGCGATATGAACAGTTGTTATTTTCCTCTAACGGGCGCCTGATTTTTACCACTTGGCCTCCTTCTTGGACTGGAAACCCTTGAGAATGCCGACGATCTTCTCTAGCGCGACTAGGTAGGTCCGCAGCTCATTCGTGACAGCGTCTTGGTCAGCTCCCAGCTTGGGGTAGAAATCTTTGCGGTAAGGGCAGGCACTCATAGCAGCCGAAAATACGGGCTTGATGAGGATACCGTGATGGGGTTTGAGGGTAGCGCCGTAGGCGCCACGGAACGAGTCGGCTAGCTCTTCGCCACTCTTGGCCAAGTTCTGGCTCAATGCAATACATGTGAAGTCCAGGCCTCTGCGAGACGAGAGTCAGTCAGGGACTCGGGACATGCCACACGAGAGACAACACTTGACGTACCGGACAAGCCATACGAGACCCTCGGTGGCCTTGTGGGACTTGGACTTGAGTTCATTGAGAACAAGAGCCTGGAGAGTCTCGGATTCGGCGGGGGCAGCTAGCTGACGATCCCGGATTTTCTTGATTTCGGTAAAACGTGTTAGAGGGTGGGACTCAGAGGCCAGGGGGGAGGGAGCAGCTTTTGTTGGGGCGGATGTAGGCACACCTTGACATTGCCCAGCATATCGGACTTGACGGGCGAGAAGGCAATGGATCCGAGGGCATCTACGGGCATTGTGTTAGAGGCGGTCAGGTCTTGAGGAGGGTCTTCGATAGGGTCTCGGAGAAACGTGGGGATACGCTTGCGTACCGAACATGGTGGTCAAGGACTCGGCAGCATCGAGGAATTCGGTGGTGGCAATGGCATTGTCATTCTCGGCATCGACAGGGACATCGACGAAGGAACGCTTGAAGGTCGAGAGCAGCGTGGCTCCCTCGGGCACGGCGGGGGCAGACATGATGATTGTAAGGGGGGGTTGTGGAAGCAGAGCAATGGGTATGGGAGTTCTGATTATGGAAAAAGAGAAGGTAAACACGCCGGGGCCAAGAAGAGGAGGTGGGAAGAGGGTCAAGTAGAGGCAGAGGGGCGGTCAGTCGACGTCAATAGATCCAGGGGTAACTCGATCAGAGGCGGTCGAGTCGAGACGAGTTGATGCGTTATGCTGTGTGTTGTTCGAGCTAGGTAGCTCCAGAAGGGGACCCCTCCTTCATCCATCCTTGCTCGCTTCAGAACACCCCGCTTTGTAATACGCCGTCCTTCCTCTGAAATAGGTACGTATGCCCAGGTACAGTGCTACGCTAACTCCGCCAGTACTACCTATATCAATCCCCTAACTAAATTACTTGGGGCCATACTAAGTACTTAAAGTACCATGTCTTTACAGGACCTACATACATGATGTAGGTAGTCGGGTGTCACTGCACTGCTATCGATAATTAGATCCTGGAACGGCCTAGACCTAGTCCACATAGCCTTTTTTATCTTGTCCGTGCATGCTCAGTCTACCAATTATTCCTCTCATCAATAAATACCGAATTCTTGACAATCAGATAGTGTTCGTCGTGTTTTGTTGAAAGATGACGGCAAATATCCAACGATCACAGACGATGGTACTACTGTACAGATGAGCCTGTAGACTGCCGGATACGGGTTCTCCAATGAGAGGACGATCCCATGATCGACAGCCAACTTCACAACTTGCTTGCTACGCCAATCTCTCGGGTCACTCACTATGCAGAAAACATGACATGTGGAAGCTGTGTCAGAATTGAACGAGTCAAGATTCTGCCCTATATCTTCCAACAGCCCCATCGACATTCGACATGCTCTACCACTAAGCTCGAACTACAGCTATGGCCGAGGAAACGCCTGGCCCACTGCTGTTCTATACCTACCTATATGTATAATCATTTCCTCCGAGAGGCCATTGCCTTGCATGATGAGTCAATTCACGTGGTGTACGTTCTTCATGATGACCTCCCGTGGCACTTACATGATGAGCATTAGGCCACATCATACAACAAAGGTGTTGGATTCGACCTGGCTCTATTCTCATCATCGGCTAGAGATTATCAGTAACCCGAGAGCTCGTAGATGCTGTGTCGCCTTATATTGCTAGACCGTCATAGTAAGTGCACACACTCGGCATCATTTACCACTGCCGTATCCCTTGATCGGGTTGTCATTCATCATGTACCGCCCTCTATTAGCACAATGATCAAGTTCTGTCGCTCGTTTCGAAACACATTACACCTGGTACAAACGTCCACTTGGTGATTTATAGAGGGGTCATGGTCCGGCACGATCTTGCCGACAAAGGAGGGCTTATATCTTGGCGCGTTGTGGGATCTAACGTGAACAAGAATAACTTTATAGATTACAGGCTTTGTCTCCAGGGAGATGATCGCTAAGCACGTCAAGGTTAAACGAACGGCTGAATCGGGATCTAGTTTTAGCACCCTCTCTCCATCCCTTACAGCAGCACGCGATACCTAGCGGGAGCTCAAAGTGCCACAACATCAGTTTCACGAAAACAGTTCTACGACTGTGACGTCACCCTCGTGCCAGCTTATATCCTTACGTTCATTTCCTTCGCTCTCACATGTGACACAAGTTTTCCTCACATTATCTTGCACGATCAACAAGTTATACATCTACCTGTGTGCAATACATATACCGTTCTCGCTCCGGTAATGGTTTCGCTAGAAGATCTGTTCGCCTTATCCTCAGCATCATCGTAATCATCATTACCACCTCTTTGCGTCGCCGAATCAGCTGCGGCTCCACCCCCGAGGCCACCTCTACCACACTTGACTATGTCCAATTCCCATGCCCACGATGGGGGTCACTCCAAATTTACAGACAAGCTAAAGCACCCTTTTCATGAGCTGAAGGAAAAATTGAAAGATACTCATTTGGAGGACGCCAAGATCGCCATCAACCACCAAAAGTACGTCGATCAATCTTTTCCGAGATATCTCTATGCCCAAGTTATATCCCCCAACTAATACACAACCCAGGCACAAGATTGGGAAACTCGGGAATCTCGTACGTCCCGTTTCCCACATCACATATACCTGAGATGCACACTTTCCGGGAGCATCTAGCTGACACTGTTGCTCCTGCCAATCGCAGTTCAATCCGCAGCACCGCCATGACGAGGAGCATGAAAAGGCTTGCGATGAGAAGCGTGCTAAGATTGGGGATGGGCATCGCTTCAAGTCGTTCTTCCCCGAGCGCGACAATAACCTCATTAAATGGTATGTCGATGGAAGAGACTACTTCTGGGTACGTATGGTCCCGACATCTGGAGGAATAGCATGGCAAAGCTGACCCGCCAACCCCAGGCTGTGTCGGTAGCACTAGAACAAGCCAAGGAAACCATTTACATTGCAGATTGGTGGTTGTCTCCCGAGTTGTTCCTGAGAAGACCCCCGCATTTTAACCAAGAATGGCGTTTGGACGCCATCTTGAAACGCCGTGCCGAAGCAGGCGTGAAAATCTACGTAATGGTTTACCGCGAGGTTGAGGCCGCCCTCACCTGTAACTCGGAACACACAAAGCATGCCCTTCAGGGCCTGTGCCCCGAGGGCTCACCGGGCTACGGTAATATCAAGATCATGCGTCACCCCGATCACAATGTCTTCGAAAACGCTGCAGATATGACCTTCTACTGGGCCCATCACGAAAAGTTCATCGTCATCGACTATGCGATGGCCTTCATTGGCGGCTTGGATTTGTGCTTTGGGCGTTGGGATAATCATCAACACGCTCTCGCCGATGTTCATCCCGAGGGCGTTGCGAACGAAATTTGGCCCGGCCAAGATTTCAATAACAATCGTGTCATGGATTTCAAAAACGTGCAAGACTGGAAGCAGAATGAATTAAGTAAGGCCGAATATGGTCGAATGCCTTGGCACGATGTGGCCATGGGTGTGATAGGGCCGTGTGTTTATGACATTGCCGAGCACTTTGTCCTTCGCTGGAATTTCATAAAGCGTGACAAGTACAAGCGCACAGAAGGGTTTGACTGGCTCATGCTCCAGGGCCGTGAAGGGGACGACGAAGATCTGGTTGGTGTGCAGCGACCTAAACAGTACGACAATATTCCTTCCTTCCCTTATCTACTCCTGAGACACGCCCCTGTTTCTTTCTTTCACTTTAAAACTGTACCGATCTTTTTTCATGTCTAATTTGGGAGTCATGACTAACATCTTCTTTCACATAGCCCCGTTGGTGACTACGTTCTTCACCCTCTGAGCCCCCTGGATTCAAAGAACCTTGATAACCGAGGGACGGTGCATGCGCAAATCGTCAGGTCCAGTGCCGACTGGTCGAGTGGTATCCTTAGAGACCACTCTATTCAGAATGCGTATCAAGAGGTGATTCGGAGCGCCCAGCACTATGTTTACATTGAAAACCAGTTCTTCATCACGGCCACGGGTGACCAACAGTCCCCTATCCACAACACGATCGGAAGTGCTATTGTGGAAGCGTGTGTCAGAGCAGGAAAAGAGGGCCGAAAGTTCCGTGTCATTATCATCATTCCCGCTATACCTGGATTTGCCGGCGATTTGCGAGAGGACGCCGCTATAGGAACACGTGCTATCATGGACTATCAGTACAAATCGATCTGTCGTGGCGAGCACTCTATCTTCGAGCAAATTCGTGCACAAGGTGTCGATCCGACAAATCACATCTTCTTTTTCAACTTGCGATCTTACGATCGCCTCAACAAGACTCCCTCGATAGAGAAGCAAGAGGAAAAGTCCGGTATCAAATACGAGCAAGTGCAACGTGCTCAGGCCGAGGAGATTATGAGCTCCGGGATCCACGGCAGCACGGATGTAGCGGGCGAACACGATAAGCACATGGGCAAAAATGAGGTGAACAAGGAAGCTAGAGAGAAGACGGAGAGCACACAAGCCAAACAACGCTTTGAAGAGGCCAGATCAAGCGATGACGAGCTTGAAACGACATTCAGTGTGGCGCACCATGCCATGGCTGGAACAGGCAAGCTTTCGGACGAGCCGTGGGAGGGTAAACCAGACGAAGAGGTGCACAACTGGATACAGGAAGAGCTTTACGTCCACGCTAAGCTCCTCATTGTAGACGACCGCATTGTCATTTGCGGCTCAAGTAACTTAAACGACCGCAGTCAAGAGGGCCACCACGACAGTGAGCTCTCTATCGTCATGGAAGATACCGACAGGATCCAGAGTACGATGGACGGCCAGCCGTTCGAGGCGGGCAGACATGCTGCTACCTTGCGACGCTACCTATGGCGGGAACACATGGGCTTACTACCCCCGCAGCCGCACGACGCAAGTAATGACCCTAATGCTCAACCGCCGAGTGAAGATTCGCCGAATGATATCTGGGATAGAGATGAGAGCTATAAGTTCGTCGAAGATCCAATGAGCGACGCGCTGTGGGAGCAGTGGACCACCCAAGCCACGACCAACACGATGACTTTCAGGCATCTGTTCCACGCGGATCCCGATGACTTTGGTAAGTATCTTGACGCTGACCAGAAAGATCATCTCCTGCCCAAAAACTCAATTACTAACATGTATGCGTGTGTCTCTCAGCCAAAACATTTGACGATTACAACCTCTATCTGCCACCAAAGGGAGTCAAGCCAGGCCATATCTTTGATAGATTCATTCCACAGGAAGACATTCGCGCCAAGCTCGACGAGGTCAAGGGCCACCTTGTCTGGATGCCGCTCGACTATCTGAAAGACGTGAATATGGCGGAGACTGGGTTGCAGGTGAACGCCTGGACCGAAAGTGTGTATACTTAAGGGCTCTTTTGATATCCTCGGCTTCCCAAGAGGGAGGGTCGAGCACAGGGAGATTTGGCGTATGGTGTTGGCTAGAAATCGCATTGTAGATTCATTGCTCATTCATGCTCACCTGGTTTATATAATTGTCAACATCGATAATGAATAATGCTTTTCCGTCGTTAAATGACTGGGGCTCGATGTAGAGTGATGCGGCGCGCTCGCCCGATTCTTGACTTCCATGCGATTTCATGTTCCCGCGATCGTATTTTCTCTTGGTCCAAGATTGCGAGTTCATGGGTCCTATCTACGCAATATTGTATCATCACCGAAATTCCGTGTATTGTATGTATAATTTGCCGTAGGCAGACGGGACCTGGGTAGGGAAAGCTTCCCAACTTAGTGAGATGAGGGGAAAGGAAGACAGATTCGGTTGCATCGATCTCGGCTCGTGATGTTGCGAGGTGATACTCCAAATCTGCCAAGGCGTCATCGAGCGCACAGTGAGTGACCCAACCCGCGCCAGTCACACAAGAGACTCGGAATATTTCTCTTCCCTCCGAGATGAAAACAGTTCGGGGTATTTCTATGCGATGTAACCGGTAAATAATGTTTGTAGAACATTCGGATGTAATTATGAGATAACTGAGATTATATATATATCGCCAAGGAGAGAATAAAAACGTGTCTATTATGAGAATTAATGAGTATTTCAAAGTAGTAATTTGAGGAGAAGAGACATTACAATGGGGTTCTCGCGAATCGCAGTAGCGGCCTTCGCCATTTTAACGGCAACGGTAGCGGCCACACCACTGCGTTCATCATCCCCGAACCACAGACTGGCAAAACCCCCCGCGTTCTTCCTCGCCGGTGATTCGACGACAGCCGTCGACGGCGGCTGGGGCAATGGACTCCTTGCGCCCCTGGTCCAACCCGCCTGGGGCGTCAACTTCGGCCTCAGCGGCGCGACGACTGCGTCGTTTGTTGCGCAGGGTGTATGGGCGAATGTCACTTCTTATTTGAAGACGTATGCGAAGGAGTATGATGCTTATGTTACTATTAGTGTAAGTGAGGTGCTGTTGAGGAATGGAGAGGTTGGTGAGAGGCGGTGGCTGTGATACTTACGAAGACATGTGAAGGAAGCTGATGATGGAATCATAGTTTGGACATAATGATCAGAAAGCGGATAGTGGTGTTACCTTTGCGTAAGCGTGCCAAAACACCCATCCGCTCCTTCGCTCCTTTTAGATCCTCAATCCTGGTGCTGCTGTTATTATACCCTTGACTGAGCAGCCTCATGGTTCAAACTATTGCCGTCACGTCATTCATCTGTCACTTACTGACAGGACCACTGTCGCTAACGTATGTGCTCGGATGAAAAGCGAATACCAACAAAACCTGATCAACTTCGCCAATGAAGTAAAGTCGCTGGGCGGGAAAGCAGTACGTACATCACCATCACCGTATTTACCCCCTTCCCCCTGACACAACCCCCGGAAACACCAACTCACCCACTCGCTCACCCACTTCCTCATATCCCAACTACAAATACGAATATTCCACTACGATTCCCACTAACATACGAAACCCAGCTCCTAGTATCCTCCCTAACCCGACGTGTCTTCCCCTCCGACCCGCACAACGCAACCGACTCCCTCCACGACCAGCGCCTAGCAGCAATCGCCGCCGCTTCAGCAACAAACTCCACCATCATCGACCTCAACGCCGCGTCCCTGGCATACGTAGACGCCATCGGCCGCGACGCGTCGTGGGTGTACAACTGGGGTGGTAATGGCAACGGCACTGACACGACGCATTTGAATCTGTGGGGTGAGGTTGTGTTTGGACGGATGGTGGCGGATTTGATTACGCGTGCGAAGCCGGAGTTGAAGGAGCGGTTTGCGCCTAATGAGACGCTTAGTTATGAGATTTGGCATGATATTCCGGCTTGAGGGATGGAGTAAGGGGTTAGGGGGTGAGAATGCATATGGGCTTGTGCTGTGATGGTTGAATGAGAGCTGGCGGAGCATGAGGAGTGAATGGTTTCTTCGCTTGAGCGACGGTATATGAAGATATTGGCAAATGGATGAGAACACCCAGCCGAGTCTTGCCCTCTTCAAAGCGAGGACATATGTGCATGTTTAGAGCTGGTCCTTGATCATCTATAGGCTGGGCATGGAACTGGATGGAGATGGGGATATACTAAGACGAGGTTTTTGTATCAATCGCTCTAGAACCATTACAGCTGTGGGAGGGTCAGGCAAGTTGGATGTGTGTATAAGGAGTCTGCAAGTTGAATATCGAGCCGAACGTCGAACACTAGGTGATCCACGATGAAGAGCGAGGTATATAGAACATTCAGCTTATGATGTAATCCCAAATACTTCCTCATACATCCCCAACAGTAAATAGCCGCTCTCAGCTTTTTGCTTTTTGCATGAACGCCACCAGTATCATCCCGTCCCTCGCTTCGATGTTGAATTTCTCATGATCCATTTTCAAATCTTACCATCCTCGCCCAGCCATCTTCTGCTCAGTAGGTAAAGTCCTCACACTAATACCAACCATAGCCTCGCCCAAACCCTCACTACACTCAGCCACGACCTTCGCATCCCGGAAATGCGTAGTAGCGCGCACAATAGCCTTCGCCCGCTTCGCCGCATCCCCACTCTTGAAGATCCCACTGCCGACAAACACGCCGTCGCAGCCCAGCTGCATCATGAGCGCGGCGTCAGCGGGCGTCGCCACGCCGCCCGCGGCGAAGTTGACGACGGGGAGCCGACCGAGCTCGGCCGTCTGTTTGAGCAGTGTCGCGTCGCACCCGTAGTCGCGCGCCAGTTGGCGCAGAGCGAGGTCACCCCCTTCGCGGAGTGCAGCTTGCGCTGCGGCGATATCTTTCTTTACGGTGCGGATGTGCCGGACCGCTTCTACTACGTCGCCGGTCCCGGCTTCGCCTTTTGTGCGGATCATGGCTGCACCTTCGGTGATTCGGCGGAGGGCTTCTGCTAGGTTGCGGCAGCCGCATACGAAGGGTACGTTGACTAGAGATGCTAGTGTCAGTTATATATAACCGTCTTCATAGTTTATAATGGGAGACGCGAAGGTGGCGGATCGTATTCTGATCTGGTGGCAAGAGGAGGAACAGAAGGGAAAAGACACTGCAGGTACGGAGAGGGGCCTGCTCGTAAAGAATGGCACAACTACACGTACACTCAGACTTCTCCACATGGAACTCGTCATCAGCAGGCGTGAGCACCTCGCTCTCGTCAATGTAGTCGACGCCCAGGGCCTCGAGGATCTGGCACTCGACGAAGTGGCCGATGCGGGCCTTGGCCATGACGGGGATCGTCACGGCCTCCTGGATCTCCCTGATCTTGGCCGGGTCCGACATGCGCGAGACGCCGCCCTCGGCCCGGATGTCGGCGGGCACCCGCTCGAGCGCCATGACGGCGCACGCGCCCGCGTCCTCGGCGATGCGCGCCTGTGCTGCGTCCGTCACGTCCATGATCACGCCGCCCTTGAGCATCTGCGCCAGGCCGGCTTTCACGGTGAAGGAGGCCGAGGCCTTGGTGCCGTTGGTCGTCGCCGTGTTGGTGGCGGCCGAAGAGGACGCTGTGGCGCCGGCGCTGGAGGAGTCGTTCGTCATTGTTGGATAGTTTCTGCGTGTGTGCGTGTGTGCGTGTGTGTTCGGTGTTCTATGAAGATGCTTCTCGAGCGACGATGGGGATGGGGATAGGGATGGGGTATCTATCAATCAATTGCACGTTGTCTGGCTAGCTCGATCTTCTTCAATGGAGATGTCACTACTTTTGAGTCACAAGTAAACAATTCACCTACATAGACAGATGGCAATGAGATGAGAAAGAGGAAAAGAAAACAATGGCCGATACCGTCCCCCTCATCGACCCCAGATTTTCAGGGTCCGGTCTTGCAGAGTTTAATGTGGCACACAAACGGTTCGATACTGTAATGGTACATCGGTGCCGACGGCAACCCCGGCTTAGGCCGGATCATCAGTTGGTTAGTCAGTAAGTCAGTCATGGATTCATGACCGAGGGCGAAGACGGCCCCAAGGCTTCTGGATGTATTCATGGATGCGTCTAGCTCTACCTACTGCACAGCTCGGTGGAGGGGAAGGGGCACAAGACAAAAAAAAGGAACCCCAAGGAAAAGGGCGCGCCACCAGCTGTATGACACAACCTCGGCCGACCTCGGGGGTAACACGACTAAAACCTCGGCGGGTTTTGTGTGTGTGCCAAAAATACTGTATTTCACGCAGATGTATGTCGAATGTATACACATACATATACATCTAGGTATTGGTACTCGTCCGGCGCAGCACTCGACATTCCGCCTAGGTAGCAAACGCCGTAAAACTCAGACCATATGCCGGTGCTAGCGACCATTCCGCGCATTAGTCTATACTTACCAGTTATAGCCTCCTTTAGACCGGTTCTTTCCGGCCTATGCCGAGTGCTGAGTCGCCGCTCTTCGCTGCTCGTGTCCGTCGCCAATCCCTGCTGCTCTGCACCTGTACCACACCGTTGACACCGTGCATGATCCGGTCCTATGCTATATGTACAAGCATTTCACGCGTGGAGTACTCAGTACAGACGCCAACTAAATGCGACGGCAGATCTCTCGAGATTAGGAAATTCAAACAAGAGTTGTTGAGTTTCTCTTAACCCCTAATACCACTGTTCTCATCATGGCCACCGTTGGTGTTCTGGCCCTTCAAGGAGGCTTTGCTGAGCATCTTAGCTTACTGAAGAGAGCCGCGGACCAATTGTCCACTGGTGCATCACGGCAGCCCGTGAATCTAATCGAAGTCCGCACGCCCGAACAGCTCGCTACTTGCGACGCTCTGATACTGCCCGGCGGCGAGAGCACCACGTTGTCGCTAGTCGCCGCGCAGTCTGGTTTACTGGAGCCGCTGAGAGACTTTGTCAAGTACGTTCTCCGAGATGCATACATTTCTCCGTTTATATTTTCTGGTTTACTGATCAACTTGCTCGGGGCAGAGTATCTAAGAAGCCGGTATGGGGTACTTGTGCGGGATTGATACTGCTGTGCGAGGAAGCTAGTGCTACGAAAAGGGGCGGGCAAGAGCTTATCGGGGGACTCGACGTCAAGGTGCACCGGAATCACTTTGGGCGCCAGCTCCAGAGCTTCGTACAAGGTGTATACCTACCCTTTCTCAGCCAAGGACAGACAGAGAAGCAGACTCCTTTTCCGGCCGTCTTCATTCGTGCACCTGTGGTCGACGGCGTGTTGAAATCAGCTGATACGCCTGAACGTGCCATCGAGATTCTCGCCAAATACCCGTCTGATGGGGATGGAGATATAGTCGCTCTGAGACAAGGGAACGTGTTTGGCACGAGCTTCCACCCCGAGCTGACGGATGATGTGCGGATTCATGTCTGGTGGTTGGATCAGGTCATTAAAGCGCTACACGGGAACTGAATCATGCGTATACTGCCTGACATATCAACTTCCCCAAGCCTCGGTCGCACTGGCCTCTGCCCGGAGACATCTTCGGATGACGCCTGAAAAGCTCTCGAACAGGGATTCGTCATCGCCCTGTAACCAACAGAGGGTAACGGCAGGACTAGCGTCGCGTGAATTATCTAGAGTCTCGGCCTGAATGGAGACAGAAAATCCAAAAGCGCAGTCTGTCACATCTGATGGAGAAATTGCATGTTTCTCTCGGATCATAGCCGCGCTCTCACTAGCTCGTCTCCGTCGATATGCTCGACTCCAGACATTGCCATCGGCAAAGCCAACGCCACGGAGCCGCTGATCGTCCCAAGCCCATCGCCGTAGGTCTAGTGACCCTATCGCGTCACAAAGGGCCTTTTTGAGGAATGACGTTCGATCTGTAAGAACATGGGCCGAAGGCCCGTAGATAGTAATTCCTGTAACCGGGGGCAGCATCTTCCTCGCGACAGAGGAGCCACACCCGCGAGATATACTGGTCGAAGGCCGTCTAGTCAAGAAACTCCATCCCAGTGCCCACCGCCGTGTCTTGCTCCCTTGAATGAAAGCCGTGACGGCGAAGTTGCTAATCTTATGCTTTTTGAGTGTTTCCACGAGAATATCGAGACTGGACTGTTTACCCAGCATAGCAGTATACCATTTAACTCTGTCCCTTAGTATCAAAGACTCGTTCATGATCCGTTCGACAAACCCGACCTCTCCCCCTCCGCACACCATCTCCACGGGTGCGCCAGTACACGCGCTATGAGGTGGCTGTGATTTCTGCGCCGCAAGTTCAAGGAACTCTGTGTCTGAAGCGTAGAATGGCGGGTTCGTCATGACGAAATCAATAGTCTTAGTAGTGTCTAGATCTGGAATAAGGCGATCAGAAGCTGCGCGGGCTACGACGCGGATGCGCGACTCGAGATTATTCAGCCGGGCATTCTCACGTGCGCTGGCCAGTGACTCCGTGTCAATATCCGTGGCAATGAAGTGCCAATTTGGGCGCTCGGCGCATCCTAGTAGCGGATAAATCAAACTTGCACCCGTCCCGATGTCGAGGCCGGTGACCTTCCGTTCCGGCTCGTACTGCTGCGAATAAGACGCCGAGGTGCTATCCATCAGCTCCTTCAGCCATAGTATGTAGTTGTGACGATTCGGCACCGGGGGGCACAGACGATCTGGCGGGAGACGGATCTGCAGCCCGAAATCCTCTTTCAAGAGCGTCCTGGTCAGCTGCATCACGGCCGCTGGGTCGGTGAAGTCCAGGTGAGCGCCATCTTTGAGCATAGCCCCGAACTCCGGGTATTCTAGGCCCAGACGGCGGAAGTCTGGCTCGGTAGAGTACAGATCCGTGAAGTAATCCTCGCCGCGATCCGCTAGCCCGCTCGTTGCGCCTGGCCGATTGTTCTCAGATGGCTTGCTAACAAGAGAATATCCTGTGTGCACATCGTCTGCGCTTCCGTCGTCGAGCGCGGTAGTACCATCATCCCGGGGAAAAGCCCGTCGACTTTGCTCTCCAGAATATCGGCGTTTGGTGCCCTGCACCCGATGCGCCTTCTCCATTTTGACTGGCGCAGCATGTGAATATCATCGTCGACGGAACACTAAGGACATTATTTGAACTTGCTTCACATTTCTCTCATGCTTGTGGAAGGTGGAAGGGGGTGCGCAATACCTAGAGACAGTAGGTTTGATCAATTACACTTGTAAATCGTAGGCTAAAATTTGGAGAGGTTAGAACTTGAGCCAGTTGGCCCGTAGCACGTGACCGTCATCTCCTGCGGTATCAGTCAGCCAGTACCTTTGGTCCTACAGGGGAAGAAAGTCATTTATCACTTGGCAACGAGCGAGTTCATCTTGGAATTCCAGCCGATCTTGTATTGTAATACCATTACCTTGGGCATCCTTGCCTATCACCTGGTATAGGCTAGCCCTACGTTATGGTATTATCTGCCTCTTCTTATAGTACAAATAGAGCTGGAGCTGTTCCAGACACCCAGGTCCGACCTGGGGAGATAGAAAAAGCAAATAACAGGAAGCTATGAGAGCACCACACCATCCCATGACAATGCATCTACAGAAATGACATAAATATCATTGCTTTTCATCTTCACCGACAAGTCACTCTTTCCTTCCGGGTGCCACCTAGAGACGCTGAAAGAGGCCGTATCAACTATTAGTTCCGCCCAAGATGATGACAATAATCCGTCCGATGATGATGATGATGGCAAAAATCCATTCGAGCCATGATGAAGCCGGAACGGTGTGCCGGCTTGCCCGACAAATAACTGACACTCCTAACTCCATCCTCCGAACCGGTAAATGGCGCTGTTGGCCAACGGGCGCTTAAGCGCGACCATGCAATGTAAAACAAGTTTCCGTGTAAAAGCAAGCCCCGAAACTCCGGCCGAAAATAATTCTTCCACTCAACATAGCATACACGCCTGACCAGGTGCAACACACCCCATGAAAGGTTTGAGGGGTCAGCAAGTTGTTATAGGAACAGGCAAAATAAAAGGTGCGGTGACCACTAGACGCCACCCCCCATGAAAGCAGCTAGATCGTCCAGCTCGAGGAGCTGTCGCTCAAACGCCGCACACAGCTCGGCACCGGTCATATCGGTGGGCCCGGCATCCACCGCAGTATTGATTGGTGGCCGCTCCGCAGACGAAAGAACCGGGGACTCTGCCTTGGGTTGTGCCGGTGGGCTCGCCGTTGCCGGCGTTGACGTCCCGGCGGATCCACCATTGATAGTGGTGAATCCAGACTTACGCGGAGGTTCAACACCGTTATTCTCTGGCAGCTCTCGAGGATTCGTTGATGAACGTCGCTCATAATCCATACTCTCATGGCTGTTATCAGGCTGGCTGGCCGTATCATCTTTAATCGAAGGTGGGGCGGGTTCCATGACGGTTCGGTTCAAATGAGTGTCGTCATTCCGTAGCACCTTGGCCATAACGGCGAGGTGGCGGTACCATGGGACAGCAAGTACCCACGTATTAGCCCCGTCCTGAAGGAACCGCATGCCATCCGCAACAATCGCCTCAGCCGTTTCATTCACGTCGACCGGGGTCAGCCCTTTCAAGCTAAACCAAGCAACCGTTGCGCAAGCAGTAAAGCAAGAGAACAACATAACAAGTGGGAAACCAGGCGCGGAATCCTTGTCGGCATTCGTCTCAAGAGCTAGAAGCAGCGATACGACGCTGTGCGACGCGGCGAAAACGCGATCGACTGTCTGAAGGTGTACATGAGGGGCCATGCGCCAAGTTTCAAGCTTGAAACCCTCCGTCTGGATAAAGTGAAGAAGCCTCCGGCGGTGAACCATGATAGTGGCAGAGTGGAGCAAGCAGTGCAGCATGGCATACGTGAATCCACTACCCATAGTGATGTGTAAATTGAGGTGAGCTGGCTTGTCGACGAAATGCATGGGTAGAGAGTTGCGCACGGCCTCGATACCGTTCTCTAGCGCGAGGCATTGCTCTTCGGAGTAGGTTTCGACCGTGACCGTCGTTAGCATCTCGATGACATTTCGCCAGGCCTGCGTGGCCATGACGATGTGACCAAACTCGCCCACCTCGGCCAAAGGTGTACCTTCGGGTAGGCGAGGTGGGGGGTTGCCCGCCAAGGTGCGAACAAAGGCAGGCGTTCCGAAGTTGTAGCTCATGTCGGGGCACGGAAGGGGTACATCCTTGACATCATGGTGAGAGACTGCGGGGTGGCGACCGGGACTGCTGGTTAGGAAGCAATCGAGGATATAAATGAGCCACAGGGTTCGGCGGAACGACTCGTCCTTGATGAATTGATCAGGATCTCCGAGAGCTTGGTGGCCAGTGATGATGCGGTACATCTGGGTCATGCGAGCAGCCTGGCCCAAATAGACATAGGCACGAACGGCATTTCTGTTACCCCATTCATGTATGGTCAGGAGACATAAAGCCTGAATATCCGCCAAGCTCGGGTTATCGAGGTTCTGCATAACCAGATTGAATGTCTTGGCGGCAAAATGCTCGGAGGCTGCCGACGCACCGCCCTGATTGCCAAATCGGCGAATCAAAACGGTGGAGCTGCTAGGAGACGGTGTTAGTACAACAGACCATAGCTACAGCGGGGAACGATTAAAGACGCATGATAAGACGAGGGATACGCGGAGGGAATCGTCGGCCGCAATGAAGTCTGTGCAATGACAAGATGTGCAACGACTGGACTAGTGGCACCATAGACAACAGGGTCCACTCCCGGAAATTGGAGAAGATTGCAGCCCGAAGGATGACGGTCGGCTTATGGGAACGGACTCCGGAGGTAAGATGACGGAAGTATTTTATCAAAAGCCTGGGAAAAGAGGGTCTTGTACATACCGTGCGGCACATGTCAACAGACCATTGACGATGCTAGGTTCAAGCGTACCATTCTTGAGCTTTTGCAAAAAAGAGGGCTTGTGAAAGGCGACACAAGATGGAAGAGTCTTATTGATGACTCTCTCGCATTCCGTGATGAGTTCCGGAGTGAGTCTGTGGAGAGGGGCTTGTCGTTAGCGAAACTGGACAACACGAAACCAGGCGGGATTTTTTACGTGGGTTTCTGCGTAGTAGAGTTTGGCAGATAACATGCACTGTAGGCAGCTCGTAGGAGGGCTGATGGATGGGGCAAAGTGCGGGCACGATGATTTGGGACTGGCAGGGGGATAAATTGAGAGGGCAAGCAAGGGTGCGACCGGAACGATGCTGAGTTGGATGGCGATCCCGAGGCGAGACGCAGCCGGCGTCAGCCCCCCAAAACAGCTTGGGCGACTGCGAAATCAACGGTAGGGGGTGTGGGCAAAAAGAAAGGCGGCGCGATGCGCGTGCTGAGAGCTGCGTACTGCCCACCGCGCGTGCTGCGCTGGGACGGGTGCAGTGGGTACTGGAGTGCGCCTTGCCCTACCTGACCTAGCTAGCTGGGCCTACTGCAAAACCATCGAGCCTAGGCGCGTGCTCCGATCCATAGTAGCCTACATCTGCCCTCGAGACATGCAAGCTGTCTGAGCGCGCGCACCAAGTGCGACGGCGAGGATGATGCGATTTGATAGGAGCGCGAAGAGAGTTGCGACATGCGCATGTGGAGAGAAGAGTGGGCAAAAGTATAAAAAGATAGAGAAAAAGAGAAAGAAAAAGAGTGACGACTTACTTTTCGTTATTTGTCTGAAGGTTGCGCGGTATGACGGTTCCGACTGCTGCAGGCTGTCGGTCGCTCGAGGCCGATACATTGCGGTCGCCTTGAAGAGACTCTCTGGGACGAGGAGCCCTCGCCGGCGACTGACCATGCATATGAGCACTGGTCTCGGAAGGAAGATAGCAGTCATGCATGCCCTTGGCGCAGTTTTTGCAAGGTGCGCGGCCATTATCGTAGACGCACTTCGTCTTGCCTTTGCGACAACGCACACAGGCGCCGCCGGCTCGCAGCGACGTGCCACGGACGATAGACGTCATGGCAGGCGAGAAGACAGAAAAGCGAGACGGAATGGTTTGCGACGGCGAGGAGCCGAGAATAGGTCCGGTGGGAAGAAGGGGGAGAGTTGAGGGAAAAGGGAAAAAAGGAACGGAGGAGTCGGGGGAGGAGACGGTGTTGGTTCGGGGGTGCGGTGGATTAAATTTGAGCAAGTGGGTGGGCACGCGTGAGAAGCGTGAGGGCGCCCGGTCGGGAGTGGAGGTGATTCGAGCACAGGCAGAACCAACCAACAGGCAGAGACAGGGTCAGTCGGGGGTCGACGGTAGGCAGGCTGGTCACGCCACGCCAGGGTCGACAGGAGATATGCCCAGTGTAAGTAAAGCTGTTAGGAAGCACTTAGCACACGGCGCCGCCTGCAGGGCACTAGCCAGCAGGTCGGTAGGTCGGTAGGCGCTGTAGGTGCGGGAATGCCGTGCTTGCTGCTATTGGAATGGGTCCCTAGTGTGCTGTGCTGTATTGTACTGCCCCGGAGCACGATGTGGTGTACACCAGGTACCCAACTTGGAATAAAACGGAGGTAGGTAGCAGTAGCCTTGTAGTAGGTAGGTATTGCCTCGGCGCTATAGGTAATCAATTTTAGTGAGGAGAGAACTTAGGGAAGTTCGGGTGCTAAGCAGGGGGGAGGGTGTGTGAGAAAGATGAGCTGAGACGACTGGAGGCACAGGCACGGTAGGTTCGGTAGGTAGCCCGGAAGAGAGCAGAGAAGGATGGGACAAAGAGGTGGAGAGCTGGCAAGTGGGTCGGGGCCGGAGACAGGCTCGGGTCCTTACGTGTGTCGTGGTATAGGGAGGCGGAGAAGTGGCATGGAAGAAAAAATATTAAATCAATAAAACCCAATAATAAAATAAAACAAAGGACGGCCTACCCAGAGAGCTTGTCGCCTGCTAATTCTGGCTACTCGGACCGGCTGTTGGTAGGCGGGTGCACGCGGGTGGGCGGACAAGGCGGGTACAACGCCTCCAAGCAATGAGTGGACGGATGATGGATGGGTGAATGGGTGAATGGGGGATGCGACGAGTATGGGGAGATTTCACGTCTGTAGTGTATCTCTCGTGCATTCGCTTTATTCTGCCTTTGTTATTTCTTTCTCGTCTTGTTTTCTCTTTTTTTTATTTTTTTTATTTAAATCTCTCTCTATTTGCCTGCCGGGCTGGTTTTACGTGAGTGCCGGGATGGAGATGGATGCAAGCGCTACAGAGGAAGAAAGTAATACAGGGCGATCAAGGTGATGATGACAACAAACGATGACAACGATCAGATCCGATCAAATCTGATCAGTCGATTTTTGATGGTTGCTGCGAACGAAAGTGGGCGTATGTCTGTCATCAGCGATAAAAGGAAACGAGGAAAAGGCTGGTTCGTTTTCGGGAGCGTGCGGAAGAATATGCCGAGAAGTATTTCTACGTAGCTGGGGGGGCAGAGGCGATCGAGCGCCAGTTGGGTCCGGGGGAAATAGCACACGGTCCATCAGGTCACGGAACCTAAACTTCTGGACCGGAGTGAATTGAGGGGGAGGGAAGGGACTTTCCAGTGTTGGGGCCTCTGGAAGCCAGCAGTCTCAGGTTCTGCCCAGCGTGGTTAGGCAAGGTTGTCAGGTCGAGCCGGTGTTCAGACTTCGGGGCACGGGAAAAGCTTAAACTACCTAATTCTACCTCCTGCTGCATGTGGTCACACAGGGGGCACCGACCGTGCCTGCCTGCCTACACTCTAGACTACCGGTATCTACATATAAGGCAGACTGTTATTTAAAATTTAAAAGCCTACTATTCAGATAAATCTTTACATTCAGTAGGAATGTGTAGCGTGTATACAGGTACGTGTGAAAAAATGGTACGGTGATGCGGCAGTGGGGTGTGCTGGAAATACTGGACTGGGTAGGTACCTAGGAAGAAGTACTAACAAGAGGTAGGTGGTAAAGCAAGTGGGCGGCAGGCGGGCAGGTCTCGGGCTCGCGGGTCTCCGGCGTCGATGGCTGTTGCTTTTTAAAATGATGGGAATGTTTTTGTGGGGCCTGGAGGGGGGTTTGAATGGCTTGATGGGATGATGCCACGGCTCCCACACGGGGTCGCCAGCAGGATAGGCGGTACGTACCTCCGTGGTGCTTGCAGGCTCTGGAGAGATCGGCCGCCACGAGCTCTCGTGTCGCAACCCGCTACAGCCCGCCGCCAGAAGGCCGCACCTGGCCTAACCTGGCCGTCTCTACAAAACCTCTCCGTCGGCAACACCGCATTAGAGACGGTGCCTTTTTAATACACCACCAGCCCATTACTCTTCTCGCCCTGTCCATCCTGTGCACAATACCTAGTACAAAATAGTTGCGTCCTGTTCTTCTTCTGGTTGTTTTTTTTATAATTCTCTATTGTGATAGTAGTTTTCATCTTCCCATGTGATGAAAGTAGGCGAAAGAGACCTGCTAAGGCTTCAACCAGCTTTATTCCGTTTGCCGACCTCGCACATGTAGGTGGGTTGGGGAAAGGAAGGGGTAATGCCTCGTTGGGTGAGGCTCGAGCACATCCGAGCGGTCTCCGGGTTTAGGGCTCTATTGCCAACGTTATTTTCGACTGACTGACTCGACTCCTACTTTGGATTCCTATTTCTTCCTCCTATTTCTTCCCGCAGCCGTCAGCCATGGTAGTGTGTGGTGGTGTGCACTCCCGGTTGAGGATAATAAGTGTCTTGGCAGCTAGCGCAAGTCGCCATCGACCCAGCCTCTGCTTTTCTGTTTCTTCAGCAAATTCAATCTTTTCTCCATAACATTGTTGATTACTAACTATCTTGTCCTCTTTCTGCCTCTTCCCTGTTTATTTTTTCTTTGGGTGATGCTAGGAATGGTTTGCGTACCAAACTAGCAACACCATCCCAGGCTAGAATAACCTACACGAGAGTACCGCCGACCGCGAAACAGTTACTGGAAAGGCGCGCCCCCTATTCTCATTTCTATTTTTAAAAGGTGTGCAAGCGCTGCGAGTCCATCTACCCTCTACCCAGGCGTTGTGTCATCCTGTGTGGACCACAAGTGTCAAGTGAGAAGTCAGGCAATGCGCCCATCTGCATCTCCAGTCCCGAAGGCTTGGGCGTTGGGCCATGATTTGCTTGTTGTTATGTCACATGCGGCAAGCTGATTGTCCAAGCCTGGCCCACCGCCCAGTTTGTTGGTTGGCCCCGGTCGCCATTCGCCGCCATTCGGCGACGGCCAGCTGGGGCTCGCTGTCGATGGCGTCGGGCGTTGCTAGTGCTGTTGTTTCTCCTCTATTACCGGCAAACCAACTACAAGCCGCACGGTGAAGCACGACTGTGGAAGGGCGACTTCTGCATTGTCGTAGTATCGATGTCATACCGGTAGTATCAACCATCGATTCAGCTTATAATGCGAACGTACCAAGATACACTTCCCTCAAGCCGCACCAGTAGGCATATTCGTGGCAATCTGCCAGCGCATTCAGCCGTCACTCTAAATTGGCGGCAGTGCAGGCCAGCCGCAGGCACACGGGGGGGGGCCAGGAGACATCGCTTAGCACGGAATGATAACGGACACAGAACGGAGAAGTAAAAGCTATTTTGGGCATCTCATACTTTTACAGGTATGTACTATCAATACCGGTACTAGGTATTTCCCCAGGTAATGTAGTGGAGGAACGGATACTGTGCTCCCTGCCTACAAGATGCCAGAGCGAAAATATGGCTACATAGCTAGGGATACGCCACTACTTCCGGACTAGGCAGGATCCCATTCCAGACATTGTCAGAGCATCTCGTCTGCGACGACTTGGCAAACTATATATGCCCCGCATCCTCACCACGAGATGCCGCGCGCTTTCGAGGTAGCTCGACAATAGTACTAGTGCTCACGACTTCCTTATCCTTGGAAGAAGGCCATGATCCAAGTGGGAGACTGGAAGGTCAGCTCTGTGCACTGGGCAATACTAACTGGGGTCAGTCTCCGAATCAATCCGGCGAAGGCAATCAAGATTTACTGTACCGCTAAAAGATGAGACGGATCGCCCGCCAAGCTTGTGTGACGCGGGCTTCACCTGCACGTGAATGTATATATGTACCGTGCTATGTAGCGGTTGGCATTTTGCTTTTCCCCGTCACTCCCCTCTCTCACTCTCCTCTCTGCTCTATGGTTCGGTTGGCGTGTGTAAGTGTCATGGACAAGTGGTACGCAGTCTGTCGATCATCGGTAGATTGCCATCGATTCGACTAGTTCTAAGCCAACTTCTTGAGCGCCGGCCGGCAGCATATTGAACGCCCAGTCCGTGTCCAGTCCTATCCCTTTCCTTGCGCCTGATATCTGCCCTCCGATAGCCAGTGGTGCACTTGCTCAGCTGAGCCTCACATGGAAACTTACGGCAGTACTACGGTCTGAAAAAACTGCGCTGGTAGCACAGATGGCGAGATACCGTATTGGAAGATCCCCTACCGGGACGCATTAGTTTAATGCCGTAATTCCGGCATTGCTCAGGATCCAAGAGACAGAGCGGAGTCGCAATGCCCCATAGTAGAACATTCGGTCAGAAACCTGATGTGTACCCAGTAGTAGTAGTATGTGTTACATAGAGCAGATAGAACAACTATCACTCGCTTTTCAATCATACAAGCAAAGGCATCTCGAGGATGATCCGTCCTTTTCCAAGTAGAGAGTTTAAACACGGCTTTGATGGCCGGCAGCCATGTGTCCAGGTCCCCACAAGAGCCCTCCTGATGCGTAGATGATCTGCAGGCCAGGCGGTAACCGGCATTTTGTCGCGTTTGGGCCGGTACCACAGCCTTCCTCATGGCCAAAGGTATACATAGAAAAACGCGTGCTGCGTTGTTCGCAGAGCAAGCCGTTCAAGGCTCTTTTTCTATCAGCCCCTATGATCCGCAGTGTAAAAAAGGAGACAATTAGCATCAAGTTGAGGCGAGGGACGCAACTTTTCCCTCCTCGCTCACACAGCTTTCATCACGAGGGGTCCGAGGGGCCAGGGCCAATGCATTTGCCGCTTGGCAATTCCTCCTGCACAGTTTGTGCCCCCATCCCCCTTCTTCGGCCGGGTTCTGATACACCATCGCACGGCCTTGGGACCCGGCATTCCCATCTCGTTGGCCCGCCGGAAGTGCGTCGCACCAACTGAGGCACATCACTCGTCCCGACTGACCTGACTAAAGGGGCAGATGATCCTTCATCGGGTTAGAGCGCCCATCCCATCTCTCATTCTGTCCTACTGAGTACACTGTGGCCCGTTCGTTACCTGTGCCCGTCCAAGGTTGCGCCGGCCTGCTCGCCCGCGCAGTCCACAAGGTTTCGGTGTGGGCAATAAATCCGCGCGTTAGTTAGAGAACAGACAGCGGTGCACAGAATGTCTCACGCCGGCCATCGGCGATAAAGAAGACTATATTGATTAATCAGAGCATGGTAAAGAAATGCTTGACCTGACCCGACCGGACCTGACCTGACCTGAACCGAACCGTCCAGCTCGGCCGAACCCCCACGACGGTTTACCTAGCAGCAATCCTTTGGAAGTAAATATCGTAAGTCACAAGCGCGATAAGCTGACATTCGACGAATAGCTTTTCAGAAAGCAGCTGAGACGGAAATAGCTAGTCGCTTAGTTCAACAAATCACAAAGCCTTTTGATTTCCCTATTGCACCACTTCCCAGTCCCTCTTATTTTGCTCTTCTGGCAGAAGAAAACATATTGGATTTAATTGTACATACATAGTAAAACATATCATGTAGCTCCCCTCATCTGCGCTAGTGCGCAAGCCAATGGCGGTCGCCGTACCTCGCTCTTCTCGCGTCAATCAGTCTGAGATCTGGGCCAAATGGTTTCGGAGTGCCGGAACGGTGCGGGAGGATGGAGGGGCTCCCTTGACAGTAGAGTAAGTGGATTCCGCGTCGTACGTCTTCGGAACGCTCGGTCATATTGAAAGGGGAGAAAGAGTGCAAACTGAATTCTTTCTTTGCCTATATCCGATGCGCTCTTCAATTCTCATGTTTGGTCATCATTTATAAACCCACAGCAACGGTTTTTCTGGAATTGCCAGGACTTAAGCGTTTATTCTAAGACAAGCTCGGAGCCTGGGATGTTGGCATTGCCGAGAGACCCGGTTAAATATGACTATTGTTCCCCGGATCACCCGCATCGCATCCGCATATGAAATGCAATTCCTGTCCTTCCAAGAGGCGAGGATGCTAGAAACTACCAATATCTCTGTATCCCTGGATTCACAAGAGGGAGGAATTTGGTTTCGCGTCTCGTAATTCGTTATTCCATGTGCTTCTTAGTGATGCTCCAGACAGGCACATTGGAGTTTCAGACTAATGATCAACTGTCTCAGCAAAAGGAATCAGTAAGTGGTGTAGTGCAAACTGATCCATTTCAAGTGTATGATATACATACTAGCTATGAAAAAGAAACTGCATTTATGAGTCATTTGCCATCATTGTCGGGGCGCCGCTGTTGATCACGATGTAAAAGTGTATACCTCATTAAATATGTCATCAAGTTCCAAATGCCTATCACTCAAGACTGCTTACGCATGTCGAGTCACTCAAATTCGCAAGGACAAGTGCTTATCAGCTATAGTAGTACAGTCATAGGTTTGACTTACGAACCATCATACAGAACAACATCCGGATAGAGAGAGAGTCTCAGCCCCGTCTCACCCGCCAAAGCTATAACACGTTATTATTGAGCGCTTCTGGGTTTACGGATACGTACGCTTGCGATCGAATTTCGTATTCGAGTTTGGAATATAGGCACGCCGTATCCCGTCCTCGTTAACCAGGGATGAGCGAACATCTTTCGGCCGGCCTAGCTAGAGGTCGTCTTAAGCGCTGTCCTTGGAAGCCATGGTCTCCCAACTCGGCATCGAGTTACGATGAGCCGAGGGCGGCAGTATGAGCACTAGCATCGACAGTGTCATCAATGGGCAAGTGACTGGTTCACGATCTTGTTCCATCAGTCGTCACGCTACTATTATGTTATGTATCAGTGTCTTCTGAGAGTCGGTCACTTGGGGAGCAATATCTATCCATGTTGCCTTTTGATCCGATTTGCTACATCTCTGAGCTGGAGCATCTAGGTACTTGCCATGGCTTCTGTTTATGCACGGGATCTTCGGAGGACGCTCTATGCTGTGTCGTGCTTTTCCTGGCGCCATTTGTCGGATGCTGCTTTCAGCTCGAAGCCCCTATCCTCTTGCTCAAACAAATATGTGTCTGCATGGCCATACTTGCTATCAGAATCGCCAACTCCAGGATTCAAATTACAGAGATTTACAGTCCTGGAATAATTCAGAGGCAAGATCGGTCCTGCGACTTTTAATAGGAGGCTGAGTCAAAGTCGGCCGCAGCCTGGCAATATGATATAGTTGACCCTTGTCTACATGATGACCAGACATCCACGCATCGATAACTACCTAGTTTACACGCGGAACGAAGTAAAGGAGACTGAACCTGAAAGAGGCAGTTTGGCACCGTGTGAGAGGAACGAGGCAGAGCGCATGGAAGATGCCGAATGTGATATTCACACCCGCTAACTCTGTTTGATGCATTGGTCCAGCTCGTAGTCAGACATCCGGCGGGACATATCGTCTTAGTTGGCTAGAATGATATGCTGTCGTACGGGGAAAATGGATAGGGTTTGGTTGTTGTATCGCTATCATAGAGGCGAGATGGGTATGGACAGCACAGTGAACTTGGTGGCCGACTGGTTGGTGAATTGAAAAATATTGGCCAGAGACGAAGAGCTCGAGTAAATTGAGATAACTTCATAATGACGTGCTCATATTTACACGAATATGCAGTCTAACTGGTATCTCATGAGTCTCAGGGGTCCCAGACTTCATCTTCGGCGGGCATAATAGGCACCTGGCGGCCACTTGTTGACCATAACTCCGACAAGGCAATGTCTTAAATCCGCTTCTTTTTGAACTATGTACGCTGTGCTACATGGCCGCTACATGTAACTAACATCTCCGTTTGTGATTACAGACGTACATCCAGATCTATCTCTCTAGGTGCAGTAGAACGGCGATATAAATTATTTCGCCTTTACACGTGGCTCTCATATTTATCGTCTCTTGATAATTATTGGTATTGAGCTACCGATACTCTCCATGACCAGCCCGTCGGCCGACCGACCAAATGCTACGGCGATCTCACAAGAAGACAAGAAAGGGGTCCAAATGCGAAGAGTGCCGGCGCCGTCATATCAGGGCAAGTTCCGAGTTTCACTTTATCTCACTAAGCACCTCACCTATAGATACCGTATAGTGCGCTCTTCTGTCATAAGTATCAGCTCTATAGTGCCCTTGCTAGTCATTATTCCCATGAACTTATACTTATCGGGGCTAACAGGGGTATTCTTGCTGTTCCGCAGTGTGATCAACAGCGTCCCAGCTGTATAAACTGTCAAAATTCAGATCGCGTCTGCATCTATCGATATACAGATCAGCCTCGCCCAGTGGGAGCATCTTTGTCGGCCGCGGACACATCGTCGAATGACAATACACCACCACAGAGTGGGGAAACATCACAGGAGTCATCGTCTACTCATAGTCCTCTCGGGAGAAGCTTGGACGAATCCCTCGTGAATATCTTCCATTTAGAGCTCTTCAACCACTTCATCCAAGATACCTTTCTCTTCATCGACAGAGATACGGCCTTTTCCGCTCAACTCAAGAAGATCTGTATCTCAAGTGCCTTTTCTAACCTATACTTGATGCACGGCATCCTCGCGCTCTCGGCTCGCCATGTTGGCATTCGGGCCTCACCAGAGAGATCCCAATACTACCTTAACCAGTCAACAAAGCTTCAAACCTGGGCCGTGACAAATTTCAACCCTGCGCCCCTGAAGCCTGACCGGGACACATGTGTGGCTCTTTTCCTCTTTTCCAGCTTGCTCTGCGTACATGGTCTCAGCGATCTTGCTCATCTGACCTTGGATCCGGAACCTTTCTTCATTCGGTTTGGTCATTAATTTGGACTTCAACGCGGGGTGAGGACCATCGTCAGGGATTACTGGTCCCAACTTAGGGAGTCCGAATTACAGGATTTACTTGAGTGGTGCGATCGGTCGGCTCAGGAAAAGGGGCGAGGCGCTGAGTGCGACGATCTTCGGCACCTGGTTGCGCAGTCGGCGGATCTATCGCCGTCTTCCATCGAGGTTTGTCAGCTTGCTATTGAGCAGTTGCAATGTGTTCTGGATGTATGTGGACTTCACCAACCGATGCCCGTACATTGCGTTTACTGTAGGTGAACGATGATTCTGTAGATTTTCATTACCCTTACCCAACGACCATGTAAACTTGTTTAATGATCAGGTACAACCGCTCTTCCGCGCTGTCTACTGTTTCATCTAGGCGATATCTGAGACGCCAAATGGACTGAAAGTTCTCAACCTTGTAAGGAACATGAGTCACCCTCCACTGACTCTTCTTCGCATAGTAACGCTGGCGTGGCCGTTCTTCCTCCATGACAAATTTGTCGACTTACTCGTGCTACGTCGTCCAGTAGCACTGATCATCCTTGCTTACTATGGGGTCACCCTGGATATGTGCCGCGATCTGTGGATGGTTGGTCAGGCTGGGAGACAAATCGTCCACGCCGTTCATGTTTACCTTGGCTCGAAATGGGCTTCATCGCTGCGGTTGCCTTGTGAGGCAGTCGGTATTGAACTTTCGCAACTAGACAACTAATCGACTGTTTAATACTGCTTGAAGTGTCTAGTAGGACGGGATTGTGGTTCCTACGTGAGCGATGGTTAACCTTATGAGACTAAGCCATTCAACAGTCCTTGCACATCTCATTGCGAGCAATTTCACTCAACAATAAGGATAGTTCAAGCTCCGGATCATCATCTACTCTCGAAGTTCGCAACCACCTTTCTACTCTGTGAAATTCTGTCTTGATCTATTTTGCCCGGAGCTGTCAAGCTGAAATCTAAAACGAGAGAGCTGCTGACAATATCCCACTTTGCCGGTGGTACCGTAACATGAAGAACAAATATACCAAGGACGATCCAGAGGTGAACACGCCCCAAAAAACCAATTCCCAATAAATCCGACGCTGCCCACATAAGATAAAATGATTGATGCTTTCGCCATAGCTTCAATAATCTCCCAACGCGAGCTCCCCCCCCCACGTTCTCTCTGTTACCCTCAAGCCTGCCAAAGCAGAACCCTCCACCGCCACCCATTCAGAAGCTTCAAATCCGTCTCACCGACATCCTCAGCGCCATTATCGACCTTAGCAACGAGGGTCTTGAGACGCTTCGACACGGTCCGCGCCACGCGTAACGACACCTCGCTCTGGAAGACGTAAAGCACGGCCAGCACGAAGAAGGCGATGGAGGCGAAGCCCGATTTCCCATCGTGCGCGTGGACTGAGTCCAGGATGCGCGCGATCAGGGACTTGCTCTTGCGGAAGGCGTGCTCTGTGTCGTTGGCTGAGACGTCGTCGTGCGATCTGCGGAAGATCTTGCGGACTGCGGGGACTAGGGCTGCGCTTTGAGGTTGTTAATATACACACTTAGAGGGATGTATGTATGGATGTCTTAGTATATAGTCTTCCTCTCTCACATCCATTCCCTCTCTTTCACTCACACACACCCACACACACACTCCTAGGCGCATAAACATATTCCACGACGAGGCATATTCATGGAAACAGGGCTTAACAAATTTAACATTATACTAAGGCTTTTTCTCCCTGCGAAAAAAAGAAAAAAAAGAAAAGAAAAAAAGAGGCAGCGGTAGATATATACTCACACAATACCACCAAGCAACCACTTCCGCCACCGATTCGTCTGCGCCTTCTTAATCACGAGCGTGACCTCGGACCGGAGGGCCCGGAGATCAGAAGCAGCAAGACCGCCCTGGGCCCGCAGACGTTCGCCTCCGCCCTGTTTCTGGAGCGAGGCGTATTCGCGGAGCGAGAACTCGGCTGCGCTCTTCATGCTCTTTAAATCTGTGCCATGAAATTCCGCGGTCACTACGGGTGTCTGCTGTTGCGGTTGATATTGTTGCGGTTGATATTGTTGCTGTTGCTGTTGCTGTTGCTGTTGATATGGCTGTTGCTGCTGCGGTGGTGAAGGTCGTGATGGTTGTTGTTGTTGTTGCTGTGGGGGGAACGGCGGTGGTGGTGGCGGCGGCGGCCCGTTATCCAGGGGGAATGTCGTCGCTTGGAACGAGGGCGTTGGCGTTGCGTACTCCATGATGCCGGACTTCACTGCGTCTACAGGCTTGTTCCTGGTGTGGTGTGAGTAGAGTGAGTGTGAATAGCAACGAAGAGAGAGGGCGGTCTCTGTTTCAAACGGGCTTGGTTAACTGGGGTATGTAAGATGCTGGAACAAATGCCAAATAAAATAAAAAGAGATTCGTTTATGAAGACTTATTTCTATGTCTGTATATATGATGCTTGAATATACTAAGTAGGGTTGCAAGTAGACCTTTCGCATAAGTAGATGAATACAGACAGGGGATTGTCGGTTAGTAAGAGCCCTGAATGGGATCATGACATGGTTGGTCGCATGCCAACGATACCCGCCGCCCAACGTACAGCTGTACATACATGCCTGAGCATCCCATCTCATGCATGGTGATCAGGGCGGATCAGGGGTGGCTGGGGCCGCGGGGTAAACGCTGTAAGCGACGGACGAATCCCTCTCTTACATGTAGCCGTAGTGTTAAGATGTATCACCTGTGTAGTAGCACAAAGATATATATCGTTATGCTTGTAGCCTAATACTAGGGTCTAATAATGAATATCGCATGTATCATGACATGTAAATTGGACCACATGCAGCGGATTCAACTACAAGTCCAAGTCTGCTCTGTGATTTCCAAGCGTCTTGCCTATGTAGAAAACCGCTGCCAAGATGAGAATGTTAGACAATTTGAAGCTCATTACGTCTATCATTGGCATCCAAAAATGCCATGTCATCTATTCATATGGATACATGTTGTCGCGTTCTTATGCCCGACACTGATCTCCCTACCAGGTCTATTTATTTCGAGGCGAAAGGCTACCACACAGACCTCTGCTTGTCGGTCGCTTCCACTGCCACTATCATAACCATCATCGTTATCAATGTCGTTTGATTGTACATGTGGTTTTCCTATTTCGCCCTCCAACCCGGGTATCTACGCCTGACCAAAGCCAAACCATGCACGCCATCAAATGCTCGCTAGACTAATATACACCGTTTGTGTCGCGATCGTTGTGGTTCATGAAATCTCCTAATTGTAGTCGAGTCATGCCTTCTCGGGCACTTCCGACATCACCGGCCACTTTGAAAATGCTCTGCTCGAACTCTCTCAATACAACGATCAGCTCCTGAATCTTGGCATCTGTACCAGACGAGGCGCCATTCCTGGTCGCCATCATTCGCTGCAGTTGCTCGACCAGGTTATCTGAGACTCCATGCATGTGCAGTTCGATCTCGGTCAGATTTGCCGCGTATCTTCTCATCTGCTCGCCCATTTCATCAGCCGTCTTGGAGAAGAAGCCAACGAGATCTTGCCCGTCGGTTTCAGCATTCGCATTTCCTGAGGCCTGCTGCCTCGGCGACCATAAGCCGGAAGTGTGGTATTGTGGTGGGAGTTTGAGATTATCTATAGCACGGAAACTGAGACGTGCATTGTCGGCATCTTGGTTGACCAGGACACGGGCCGCCTCGATGGATTGCGCAGCAGATTCCAGGGCATTCCGAGCACCATCATGTTTCCTAGTGACAAATGTAACGTCGTCGGGTACACTCTCGAGCATCTCGCGGTGACCCGACATGAAGGAGTCGACCTCTTCTTTTCTGCGTATTTGTTCTGTGATGAAAGTGTCGGCCTGCTCGATAGTCTTCTGGAGGTCTTCCTGCAAATCATTGAACCGTGTCGTGCCCTTCAGATTAGTGAGATCAATGCGCACACCAGGGACGGCAGGCTGAGCGTTGGACTGGCCCATGGTCAAGCCAAAGCCAAGACCACCGCCTAAGCCTACGGCAGGCTGTTGTTGCTGCTGTTGCTGCTGCGGCTGTTGGTGACCAAAATCACCCTGACCAAGAGAATTCGGCTGGCTCTGAGGCTGTTGACCGAGGCCACCACTACCGGCGCGTCGGGTCAGTGTCTGGAACCATGAAAGGAGATATTGAGGGTTGCCAACTTACAAGAGACTAGGCCGTTGCTGGGCTGGCTGGCCCAGCGTACTGCCCCCCAAGGCGTTGTTGGCGGGTTGTTGTGAAGCATTGGCGGCACCAAACAGACCTAGACCACCGGGAGCCCCCGCGGCCGGCTGAGCAGTCGATGCATTAGCATTGCCGAATAAACCTCCAGTGGCCTGAGTCTGCGGCTGGGACTGGTTCTGGGCGGTGCTGGCGAAGAGACTTGGGGTGCCCTGGGCAGCAGGCTGGGATTGGTTCTGGGCGGCACCAAACAAGCCACCAGTCTGCTGCTGTTGGGGTTGTGTTGTGGTAGGCTGGGTCGCGGCGGTCGTCGTCGGGGCAGAACCGAAAAGTGAGGGGGTCGCCTGCGATTGCGGCTGTTGCTGTTGCTGCTGCTGCGTTGAGGCAGCGGCTCCGAATAAACCGCCGGGCTTGGGGGTCGAGGCGTTTGGGGTCGATCCGAACAGGCCCCCAGAAGCAGGCGGGCCAGCACTGTTGCCATCATCCAGGTCAGTCAATTTTCGGAGCGGCATAATGACAGCTATGTATATACGATGTATATACGTTGTATTTGGGTGAATGTGGGAAAGAGAGGGGGAGGGACGGCGATCGAGATTTGAGCTGACTGAGGGCGTACAGAGGTGGATGGATGGGCTTGTGACTTACAACATGTTGGCGGAGGACGTGTTGATGCTCAAACCTCCTGGACCACTTGCCGACCGGAATAGGGCCATCGGCAAGGGAGGAGGGTGGCTGCCTACAGCTCGGGGCGGCTGTGCAACTGCGGGTGCGTGCAAACAGGTGGTGGGATAAGGGAATCGGCAGGAATGATCAGTCAACAAACGGGTAAAAAGTTGGACGAACGAAGGGATGGATGGTGAGCTAAGTAAACAATTGAAGGCGTTCCATGAGAGGTGGATCCAGCTCAGAAGCTTAGGTACCTACATGTACCTAGGCAAGTACCTGTCTCCTTATCGATTAGGAGTTAAGATGCATGTAGAGCTATAAATCTGCAGTCTTCAGCCATGTAGCCGCTACCTAAGGCACCTAACCAGGTACATCAAGCTCTCTGGGCCCACTGGAAGCAAGGGAAACCTGCAGCTCTAGGTAGGTACATCCATACCTATCCCATGGATGTATTCGTGCATCTAGCACAGCGCAATCCATAACAACCTTGAATTCCATGAATTGCCTCCAGCGCTTCTAGTCAAAGCTTTACCTCTATGCATAGCTCCATCTTTCTACCCCGGCATTCGCAAACCTTGATAATCGCATCCGCCATCATGGACATTGACGACGACGACGATTTCTACGCTCCTGAAGAGCCCACCCCCCAGCCTGCCGAAAGCGCCTCCGTTCCCAGTGCTGTTGCTACCGAGCCACAGCAGCAGCCGCAGCACCATGATGGCGACCTAGAAGAAGGCGAGGAGGAGGATGAGGGCGCCGCCATGGAAGATTCCGACTCAGTATGGCAGCATTCACGATGCGCTCGCTTGTCCCATCATGTACTGACACAATAGCCCAGGACATCGACATCATCACGGAGCGCAAGGATGGCACAAAGGCTGCTCCGCCCACGTGAGCCCCTGCCTCTCTTCCCCCTCAGATTGGACGCTTACATGACCATTTACCTTTAGACTCTCGCGCTATAGTGACATCAGGAACATTCCTCAGCGCTCGACCTCTGCCGATACCTCGACGAAACCCCCAGTCAAGAAGGACGAGTCTTCCAAGCCTGCCTCGGGCGCTGAACTCCCGCCCGTCTCGGCCTCGACCATAGACGTCAACGCTGTCCCCATATATACGCCCGTTGGGAAGCCCATCACCCAGGTGAACATCGATCAAGGTCTGCTATTCCTCCCGTCTTCCTACGCCAGCCCATCGTCACTAACCACCAGTTACAATCAGATCTCCCCGAAAACGACAAGCCTTGGAGGAAGCCCGGCACCGATCTCAGCGACTATTTCAACTACGGATTCGACGAATTTACCTGGGCCCTGTACGCCGCAAAGCAGGACAATGTTCGCGCAGAATACAGCCAGGACGCCATCGCCCAGAACAACAAGAAGATGATGGAAGACATGCAGATGATGATGATGGGGGGCATGCCCGGCATGGGGAGCTCAGGCGCCGCTGGCTCCATGCCTACTATGCCTGGCATGGATGGAATGGGCCCGGAGTTCCAGGCCATGATGCAGCAGATGATGGCCTCGGGCATGGATCCCAGCCAGATGGACCCTTCGGCCATGACAGCCATGTTCTCGGGCATGCAAAATGCGGGAGGTGCCGGCCAAGCAGCCCAGGGTGCTCAGAACCAGAATTTTGGTGGAGGTGCCGGCAATCAAGGCCAAAACTTTGGCTATGACCAAGGCATGGGGCGAGGTGGTGGGGGCGGCTTCGGCCGGGGACGTGGAGGCAGACGGAACTGGTGAGGAGATTGAAAGATTAGTCTTTCTTTACCTCACATATCTCCATGGAGCTCGGGGAAGAGGGCAGTCGCAAAATGCGACGTAAGGGCCGTGCCAATTCACCTAAACTATGCATAGCTTGGCGCCACCCCAACCGCACAAGAGCATCCAGGTTCTGCGATTTGCAAAAACCAGGTTGAGCAATGCGGATTCTTAACGCTCCATCGCAGATTGCTCTTATATTCATATATGACGTCTCTATCATGTTATATGCCGCGAGCGAATAGGGGTATGAACAAACTTATCTTGCAACTCGATCCGGTGTACCGCAACTAAAGTGTTGCCATATTGGCACACTGGCGAGCTAACTCACCATCTGTAGTGAGTATTTTAGCACATTTATAGATCAAGCCTCTGTCATGCCATTGCGGATGACAATCTAGTGAAGGCAACTTTGAGATATCTATTACCCCTTGCCTTCAATGCGCTTGCAAAGATACCAATCTAGACACCTAGGTAGATCAATCAACAGGACAATGGTTCATTGGACCTTAGATTCACCGTTTCGTAATTGGTTCTACACCGTAGTAAAGCAAGGCTCTACAAATCCTAGATTTTATTATTCTGCTCTTCTTTCATTCCTACCGCAGTAGATATGTGTAGGTAAGTAAATATCAATAGAGCTACTGCTGCTTGTCAATGTGGAGACGTCACCTTAAGATCCTAGGAGAACACACGCGTAATATAACCTTGGGTACTAATGAGCAGACTGTTGTTACTAACTTGATTCCAATATTTGTGACTTGGGCTGTAAATATGCCATATATTTCACAGCGAAGCAGATGGGCTCCATGTATGTATGCCTTTGTCTGGTATTAGATGTGACAGATATCACATTTATGCTTGCCAGAATCCTACCAGAGTCATGCCGTGTTAAATCATCTTGCAATCCTTTGTAACAAATATGTTGTCTGGTATATAAAGAAACCCTATTCGACGTTGTAACGCCCAGCTTGATTGAGTCTTAGCACAATACTGGGATAGTTATGATATGCAACTCGGCACGCTTAGCTCTGTGGTTTCTGTGTTCACCTTTTTTGACTTGCTCGAGGGTCTTGATTCTAGATTCCTGTAAACTTCGTCGATATTTTTGGTAATCCTGGAGCAGGGAAATCCGATCGCCATCTACATACTTAGTTATGACAACCCAGAACCCTCTTTTCGGCCCGCCTTGCCAGGTAGTAGTTTCAAGCAGGCATTGATTGCATCAGCAGTTGTTTCTTTTGCTACTTAATGGCGCCGAGCTATAGTGGACTTGAATAGATTGAAAGGGACTTAGTTTGAGTTGTACTGAAAGATTGCTGTTAATTAGCATATATATGTTCCTTATTAATATGTACAACTACTGTTCAGTATTTATATCACAGCATCCTGGAAGGCTTTGGAATCAGGCCACGTACTTACTCTACTAATCTTTGTTCCAGGGCGAAATACCATCCATTTAATTCATACATAATCATACTTCTCAGCATAATAACTTGCTTTCAGTTTATTTTTGATGTTGATTTTCTGGGTAGCGGGTTACTAGGTGCACATTATCCAGATCAAGTATTTTGTTGTGTCACTTTCCTGCAGTATGCCTCGAGCAGAATACGTACTACAGCTATGCAATGATCACCTGAGGCCGGCAGGTTGTCCGGGTCAAGTCTGTGGCTTTTCTGGTCTTGGGTTTCAATAAATCCTGTTATTTCTATGGCAGCAGGTTGTAATAAAACAATGAAAACTGGATCTAGTTGTCAGTCTTTTGTTTTTAATTAACACTATGCCTGGCGACAACTAGGTTGGCGGTTTGCCATGTCCCACATCTTTAGAATAGATTAGACTAAGTTCGTAGCTATGCAGTAGTATAGAGCAAGAAATTCACATAGATTAGAAAAGCTTTAAATGACCCTGTATAGCTTTATAGTTCTTACTATGCTGCTCTTTAAATCCCATATATGAATGCTGCACACTATGCTTCTAAAGGGGGAGAGTAAAGCGAAAAAAGAAAAGAGAAAAAAAGAGAAATAAAGACACTGAGGTTATTCTGCAATGGCCTCTGGGGGTATTTATGCAGAAGAAGCAAGAGTGCGTTATCTACCATATGAAAGGGCTCCGTAACCCTCTACTTACAAAAGGGCCGACTAGATAACACAGCAAGAGAAGTGTTGTGAAGATGTGAAATGTAAAAGCTCCAAAGCCCCCCTGCGCAATTCAAGATGGCAACACATGAAACGCACCAATTCCAATGCAATTTGTGACGATATACATGTCTTTTAATGCCTTTTCCCAGTAGAGCACACGGTGTAAGAATCGGTGCATAGAGACAAAGATTATAGAAATAGGGGTAGAAACACTTAGACGGCCGCCTGGTAGTTAAAAGGAGTGAATGTTGAAAGATGCTTGAGTTCTGAACCAAACTATTCATTCTTGATGTCAGGATTCCAGTGCAAGCACTCAGAGTCACCAACATCTGCCAGCGCTCCCGATGTCCTTGGCCAACCCGTCACAAAACCTACCGCTCTTTCCTTACGTACAGCCCTTGGAATTATGTGTATACAGTAGTGAGCTTCAGGTATCATAGCGCTAAATGTCTCGCCAAAAGTGTACTTCTCAGGGGCTCCAAATAGGGGTGGTCCGAGCTGCCATTCCGAATAACCTAGTATTGAACCGAATAAGCATACTTAGAAACAAATATGACCGAAGCGAAAGCCTAGTTTCTGAGCCCTAATCATTGGTAGTAGAGCCATAATTCATTACCTCTCCACAGACAATGTCGTTTTGCAGTATCATTTGGGCAAGACCAGTCTCAAGCCTCATCAACAGCAGCTTTCATGATTCATGTGATTTGCTCTCCCCTTACTTATGTTCCCATGTAGCTAGTGCCTCGTCGAAACCGCCCCCGTCTCCCCTTGCCCTGATCTACAGGGCTGATCAGAATTGACTGCGCCCGCCCTTTTCGTGAAATACAGCTTCGGTAGAATAATTTGCTGTACATGGAAACACGTCGCCTGACATACAGACTACGAGAAGGGAGATATGAATTTCTTCGGTCTGGGTGTGAAGGAACCCGAGACAGAGATATGGGTAATGGATTTGCAAAGAGAAGCCAATCATATTCTCAACCTGAGGACTGTTATTATATTCGATCATACTGATCTAATGACCCATCCCAGGAGGAATCATGACTGGCCACCTGTTGGAAATGGTTAAAGAGGAAGAGCGAGCATCTAGCCATAAGTATCCGCGAGGTAGCAAACGCCACGTATTATAGATATTCCACCATTACAACGACTAACAACTGCATGGCCCGTGAGACTACCATGAAGATGATTGCAGACATATTATAGCAACTAACCTCAAGCCTCGTCATAGCAAGTATGTCGGAATAGTGACGTGTTGGACACTGTGTAGATGATTAACCATGAGGTATCCTAGGGGGCTTCTGGGATTACCGAGTTCTGTAGTATCCGAGTCGCTAGCATCGTGGAGTGAAAGGTCTACGGACGAGGATGAAGAACAATATAGACAGCTTCAGAACCTGCAGCAGCTAGGCTAGTCCACGAGACTGACAGCTGGCGCTCCTCGGGGTGTGAAGTCAACGAAGGCGCGTAGTCATCTGATGCCCTACCTAATTGTTTACCTGGGGTACGTTCTTGCTAGTTGTTTGTACCCCTGGGACACTAGACGCCGAGGTCTACATGTACATCGGCTCGTGAAAGCTCTCGGTTTCCAGCCCTGATCTAGTAGGTTCTCTTTCCTCTACATCCACGCATTGCCTTCGCAACCAATCTTTTGTGCAACGTCGTCGCGTACTTCTGTAGCTTAAGAACCCTCTCTTCCCTCCCTTCTCCCCATTCCTCCCTCTTGTCTTCACTCTCTTCTCTTCTTCACTCTCCCCTCCCCTTCACCCTCATATCTCCTCTCTCCTTCACTCTCTTCTTCTTCTCTTTACTTCACTGCTTGCCAGCACGGACTAGGAACTTCAACATAGAACGACTTGACGACCGTTCACTTCGCAGAACAGAACGTCCTCATAGGTATGTATACTTTCTACCTCCTAGAAACTCTTTTCTTTTTTCAATATCACTATTATCCTCCACTTAGAGTATCATGAACCTGCACCAACATCCAATCATGCAAACAAACACAACAGCCCAGGTCAGCTCAGAACCTTTGATAACCTCGGCGATGACCCATATCTATGAGCATACTCGCGAAGACTACTCTGCCCCTCACCACGCTGCTACCATGATGATATACCCAGAGCTACAACACATCTCTCTCCCTACCAGCTTTTGATACTGCAAGTCTACTACATTTACGCTTGACTACTTGTCTCTGCTCCCTCTTATATGCCTCTCTACGATAACAAAAACATCATCACACATTGATCACTATCCAACCCAATACCCGCTTCTCCATATGCTACCTATGTGCCCGGCATTTTCCTAACACTCTCCAACTACACAGCCAAGCATCAACCAGAAAGCTGCATTGTGGTAGATTTGACGAGTGCGAAATCTCAACCTACATCTGTGACCCCGCCTCCGATCTATATCATAGGTAAGATTCCGGCCACTATTCAGCGACTCGGGTTCGATGTCTTTCTGTCTCATTGGATACAGCTTGGAGCTAATCAAATAAAGATCCAGGTCAGAAATCACTAGACTCCCGATACGACGCTGTAAGTATCTACACTGCCTTGTGAGCCCAAGGGAACATTTTCCCCTTTCTGAACACGATGCACAACTCGAACTGCTGAGACCCCATCTTCTACATGTTTCCCACCAAGTTCCTTCTAGTCCTAACCAGCCCATGCTCGTTGAGCCTACCCCAATCACGAAGCATCACTATCGTGTGCTTGCATGGCTGTTACATGCCTTCCCCGAATCCAATATATGATACCCTCGACACGCCGACGAATGACACCCTCCTGCAGCTTGCCACTCGTGTCCCTACTATACTCTACTGACTTCTTAGTATAGCCTGTTCCTCTCGCCGAGTTCTGGTCTATTAAACCGGTACTTTTGAGATTTACATCGAGGTTTGTCTAGGGCTTCGGCTTTCTAGGGTTGCCGTTCACAACTTTGCCACTCCTCCCTTCTCATTCTCCGTCACTTCTCAAGTGCTCCGTCACGGAAGTATTATTTCAGCCAATATTCTACACTCTCTTCGCCCAATTTCATACTTGGCTACATCCCAGAGGATAGCATCCATACAGGATACCCATTCCCACCTCAAACAGCAGTTCGCCTGCGATACTTACTTGATCATTCCTCTCCCCTATTTCGTTCTACTATAACGATACAACCCCAAGTGCGGTTTCATCATATTGGTTGTTCACAAGCCAAAGGTATAACGTGGAAAGAAACTCTCGATTCGCTGAGCTAGTAGCTAAACGATTCGTATACTCCCAACCCTACCTGTTTACCTGGACGTTGACTTTCCAGCCGCCTAGCACAACCGCCCTTACCTACTCTGATTTCTTCTTTCTCTACGGTTTCACGACCGCCTTGATTCAATAATCAAAACTGGTCTCAGCAGGTAAGTCTTATAATTCGATGTCCCTAAAATCAGTCTCATTATACAACATTGTCCGCGAGTATTCAAATATAAGCGTGGTCAGCTAACACCACATAGGTGTCGTATCAACCAATAAACTCGACACTTAGTGTCTTTTACTACGCAACTTAGCAGCTAGTAGTAAATTTGAGTCTACCCATCCTCTTCTCTCTCTCTTCCTCTCCTCGGAACGACCATCGACTCCAACATACCTTGATCCACCAACAAATTAGCGAAGATGACAAGCCATCAACCAGGGGATGACCAAGCATCTGGCAATCTAGCAATAGATGCTCCTCCATCTGCTAGCCACGATCCCACAGCCCACGACAACATAACAGATTATAGCAATCTGTTACCCGCTCTTCCAAACGTCGCCCTCCCCGAGTTTTCAACTACGTTGGAGAAGGCAAACCCAAACTATCGACCTGTTCTCAGGAGCTATGGGCATGCCACGCTGATGCGCCAACGGTTAATTGCAACATACAACATTGAGAGTACACTGGCCCACGACCTACCCAATATTGATACGGATGGCGAGATATGGATTCGATTACTCCATAATGCGGTGCATGACTTATCAAAATGCTTGGAATCATCAACAAGCATGCATTACAAGACCATTGCCAATGGTACTCATTATTCCGAGGGTGTAATGCACCTTGTGTTGTGGGAGCTTCTGGTAGGTCAACAAAGACGTATGATCCAATGGATGAGGCTAACACAGCTGTAGCAATGTATTGTTGAAGCCCAGCAGGGGATCTGCAAACTGCCCCCTTGGTTTACTACCGAAGGACCAAGTTATAAAACCTACTCGTCGTTTGTAGAGCGATTCAATGAGGTTACAGCCACTCTTAAGGTGAGAAACATGCACACACACAGATAACGATATGTAACTAATAGTAACTGGCAGAGCTCTAAGGCATGCTGTTGTTCGCTGTTTGCGATGCCTTCATTTGCGGCTCGGCTAGCTTGGAACCCCCAAAGGGAGTTCAAGGTAAGCTTGGCTAATACACATTTTACGCAGCAAAAAGTTTACTAACTTTACAACAGCGAAAAGAAACGAATCAGCATTTGAACAAAGCCAAGTCTGCTTTTCAAGCAGTTGGTTTAGTCGAGTGCAAAGAAAAGGGGTTAAGGCCCAATAAAAATGGTGTACTCGAAGACAAGGCAAGCACCAAGAATATCATTCACGTTCCAAGCGGTACACCAGCTAACAGGGAGGTGAATTCAGGACGGCAAAAAGTATGCGACGAAGAAAGTAGAAAAAGAAACTGAGCTGGCCACTTCATTGCGTAGCCGTACCATTAAGCGGAACAAGATGTCAGAGAGAGCAAAACTGTCTCGGCAGCTCATGATGCCGGTCCAGGCTGAAGACACCAGACAAGAGACAATGGCTGCTAATGAACAACAGGGCTTTTCCTCGGAGACACAGGCCGTGTCTACCGCGGCAGCAGAGCAATACGATGGCGGCATTAATCCATTCCCATCTCAGATGTCTCGTCCCGCTATGCCATCCTTGACTATAAACACGAGCAGAGGAGCACAGATCCCCTCTCCTGCACCATCCCCCTTGTACCCCGATGGATACATGTTCGCACCCGCGCACCCGACTGCGCAGCTACCACAGGTTTCCCTGGCACCCCAGCAACTACAGGTTGCCTATCCCCAACAACAACCACCTCAGCAAGTGCAGACACCTCAGCATCAGGGCATGTCCCAGCAAACGCCTCTCCCTTACTATCCCCAGTTCCCACCCCAGGCTGTCATGTATCCCGGGTACCGAGCTCATGGCCAAGTTTCGCCGCAGTTCAGTACTCAGCAACCCCAATGGCATAATGCCGGGCCTGCTTATACCCAGCAACCTGGACCTCAGTCCGGCGGCCAAGGTGGCAGTTTTACCTACCCCGACCCTCGAGGTCCAGACGCCTCTCCCCATTAGAAAATCTTTTTCCTTTTTTTCTTCTGTTTTGTCGCCACTATATACAGGCGACAGATATGGGTCTACACTTTGACGACACGAAGAGATTGAATGACCTCCTGTCATACAGAAGTGGGTTATATACCCTACCGTTGTTGCACTCTGAGCAACAACGGCGTCGTTTTGCAACACCTTCATAAAGAATTGAAGTCCAGACCCTTGATCGACGAGCCGCCGGACGCGCGCTCGCGAGGAGCAGAAGGCTCAGTGGCACTTCACACTTGCTTCTCCTAACAAGTTTTTCACGCGCAAATTTCCTACTACCCCTAATCACCTTCTCAGAAATTGCCTTTGTGACACAACAAAGGAATCATTGATGCAGGCATGGACATGCATTCAGCCATGCAACAGCAGTTGGACTTTTGCGCTTGCTTCTCCTAACAGATGTTTTCTCGCGCAGAGTTTTTCGTTTCTACTTCCAACTACACCGTCCCAGGATTTGCCTTTACACAATAAGAGGAACGCTGTGGACTGAGGCATACGCAGGGCCCTTCGACATCGCGCAGTAATACACGAGCTGCATACTGATAATTTGAGTGCGGACTGGAAAAAGGGGAGGTTTGGGATTCATAGGCATCCTGGCAAAGGATGAGTGAGGCATATGTTGGTATGCTAATCCCGCGAAAGAGGATGAGAAGGAAAGATAGTAGAAAACGATAAAAAAGAGAAGACCAAAGAAGAGATAGAAGAGGAATAGAAGAGGGGGGATACAGTGCGCAATGAGGTTCTTTCCATTGGCCAGAGGTATGGCATCCGCAAGAGAGGGGTTAAGGATGGAGGAGTAATCCTCTTGTTTCCTCACTCTTGGTGTCCATAGAGAGAGCTAAGACGGAGAGCTCACTTTCTTTTCTTCATTAGTTAATGTCAAAGTAATGTAACACATCCAGAAGTTTGTGGCCTTATATGTGACATGCGTGACAGCTTAGATGCTTCTGAAAGCCAACCGGGAAGAGATCCCACGCTTGTCAAGAGATGAAGCTTTTTGAGCCTTGGCTGTAAGAAACACGGCATGTTTAGACTACTAATGTAGCGCCAGTGCATACCACCGCACTGACTTATGCAGTAGTCAAGCAACTATCTACAATTGCCAGACAGAGAAAGCCGAAGGGCGCGGATCTAGCCGAGAAGAAACATGAATCACATGAGCTCAAGAACGCATGCAGATCAAGGGTTCGCTGCATAGATTCACAGCCAATCATGTTCCAGGGCCCTGCACGTTTTTGGCAATGCGCTATGCCACCACTTTGATCCCCGGGTCAACAGCCAATGCCGCCTCATTCCTGCGCCACGGGGTGGCGACATAGACTCCAGATCACAAGTTGGACTTGGATGCAAAATACACAATTGGGATACTGGAGGTGTAACATCTCGCAAAGTTATTCCAAAATCTATTTACGTTGCCTCTTTGTACTCCGTTGGCATGACCTGTCACCTCGCACTACTGCTCAAGTGTGATTATCAGGCTACATATACTATACAATTGAGGCATCGAGATAATTGCTACCACGTGGATTGGCTGTTAGTCCTTCACTGGTTTGACACGATAGCGATCTTTGTACACTAGGATGCAAGTGACACTCCGGCCCACTTACTCTCCTTCTGGGGAGCATGGAGAGCAGGATCTTTGTGGTTTCCCATTGCAAACCGCCGTGCGATCCTATCTGCACGGGTACCCATAAGCGCCTAAAGCTGGTTGATACACATGGTGGGTGTCAAGCAATTGCTTGGTGAGTTCGGATTTCGTGCTCCAAACGCAAACAGTCAATCCGGTTCTTACTGTGATTTGAGGGGCCGGTCCCATTGGATGTGGAGAAGAGCTCTGCAGGAGTTCTCAACAAGGGAAAGTGAGGGCGGCAGTGGGAGATCATACTGCATGAGTGGGAGTGGTTGGCTAATATGCTCTTCGCTTTGAGGCTTTAAGACCGGGTGAACCCCATCATCTTACTCCATGCCATCCTACCCGAGACCATGTCTCTTCCCCCAGGTCACCAAGGGAACAAACAGCCTTGGGGCATAAAAACCGAGCTTTCTACAGATCACTCTTTCCAAACTAAGCCCACGGCCATTCTCGCATTTGTCGCTATTGCTATCGCTCAGCCAAGTTGGGCTCACAACCACAGCTATGGCACTCTCTCTGACTACCGGGGCCATCGTTGCCGCCCCAACTGAGATTCCCGCAACCTTACATCGTTACGGCTCTCAAATTGTCAGTGTCCTGGTGTCTGCCGTGCGGTTTGCCAGCCATTGCCAGCGCGTTGTTGGTAGATTCCTGCTCCCTCTCCTTATGCAGGCCTCCGTGTTGGCCCATGGACTCATTAGGTTGAGCCAGTTTGCATCAATACAGACGTGTCTGGCCATTGGGACTGTAGCGTATCACTGCACCCGGCTCTCCAAGCAGGCAACGCGGACGTTATGGAACAGCACACAGATGAGACGGCTGAGAAAGAAGATCGAGTTTGAGTTCTTCACTCTGATACTCGGTGCCGGCGGGAATAATCTGTGTCTGGTTATATTCTGGCCAGGCTGGTGGCTACTAGCCCTTGCCATGTTCGTACTTTCGGCTTGGTGTGCACCATGATCAGCCAGCGTTTTACGAGGTCAGCGAGACTCAACTCGCACAACATCAATTCAGCCACCAACGTGTAGCAGAAAATCATCTGTTGCTTCGTTGTTTATATACCCCCTGGATGAAGAGCTAGCCATTTGATACAGGCGATTTCCATGCTCCTCAGGAGTAGAAGAAGGTGTTACCGCCGGGATCACGCCGCACTTCCTTCTGATAATCCTTCTCGGGATCGAAGTCTTGCCACATGCTGGCAGGGTAAATGTGCTTATTGCGCTCGTACCACCGTCGGTCCACTACTCTGGTCATGGTTGGATCGTCAGATGCCCCCTCGTGGGAGTCAACGGGGGTCTGCGCATGAGCGGTAGAGAGCCCTTGCTTGGGCGGCGACGTGGATGCTTCGGTATCATAGTCGAAGAGGATGGACCCATTGGGGCCCAGGGTCTTGTTCATGATGAAGAATAGGAAGTCATAATGCTGTAATACGTGTCAGCTAGCTGTCTCTCGGCCTTTTCTTGGCGTTGTTGGCATAGTCGAAGATAGAATAGGTAGAGACTCACATGAGGAATAATGACATTCGCTCGCACCATCATAAGATCATCCACACCCACCCGTGCCCACTCCCTCCGAGCATTGGCCTTTTCGCCAACGCCGAGGTCTGCGCCGAACCTCCTGCTCTTGTCCAGGAACTGCCACACAAAGTCGCCCTTCTTGACACGCACCGTGCCGCCGGGGATGTTTGAGCCATCGTAGAAAACAAAGGGTATGGCGATTTCAGTGGCCTTGACGCGCTCCTGGCGCTGTAGGAACTCGCGCCTGAGGGCTTCTCTCTCGGCAGCCTCGCGGCGCAACGCCGACTTGGTGACGGAGCGCGGAACGACCGAGACGGATGAGTTGACCGTGATTTTCTTCCTACTCTCGTCCTTGTCCTTGGCGGTGGACTTTCCTTCTCCCTCCCCATTCTCGTCAGATCTTGTCCACGCACTTCTGGCAGCTCCCTTTTTCTTATAAACATCCTGCCTGTCTCGACTTCCATCATCATCATCCTCGTCCTCGTCGTCCCCGAACGAGAGCTTGGCCCCGCCGACCTTGCGCTTCTTGGTCTTGTTCTTCCTGGGAGGCGCTGCCGAATCGCTTGCGGGATCGGGGGTGCTGGTCAGGGAGCGGTCTGGCGTGGACGCGGCAACGGCAGCTTCGCGGGCCTCGCGCTCCTGTTGCTCGAGGACCTCGGCGCGGCGCTTGCGGAAGTCGGAGAGGGCGACGAGGCCGACGGTGTTGTTTGAAATGCGCTGCTGTGTTGTCTTGTTCTGCGATGTGAAGCGCGACTCGGACGCCATGACGCAGGCGAGGTTGTTGTATGAATGGTTGCTGAGGTACTGACCAACCTGGCTCTCTATTTGGTAGGTATTTACTTTTATGATAACGGACTGTGGCTCAGCAAAGCAACCTCCAGGCATGGGATGCAAGTGTGGCTGGAGCGCATAGATGAACCAGCCATGTGTGGCGAAGCTAAGGACCTAGTACCTAGTAGATTCTCATACAACAATTAATATAAACCAAAACACAATGTAGCATTTTCATCGTTGTAGTCGGCAAAGTCTTCAAGAGCTCATCTTCTGAAAGAAATATTGCTTTATATTTTCATATGAAATGGTAATTTAGGTTGGGGCTCAGGCTTAGCCAAGTGGAAGTCTGTTTGAGTTTCACAGGCAGTTAGTTTGTACCTACCTCTTGCGCGTATCTATCCCTCTTTCTGCGTTCTGCGTTCTGCTTTCCTTTATAAATGGTTGTAAGACCAATGGCAGACACATACGACCATAGGATCTGGAGAACGCGGGGTCCCGTCCGCTCCCCCATAGCTAAGCCAGATACCGGAAAACTTTCTGTTGCGGTGGGAGGGAGAGCAGGCACCTACGTGACCATCAGCCGCATGCTAACAAAAGGCTGCCTTAACATAGCTTATTGACCAGTTACTGAAAACTGTTTTTCGTTTCCGTTTTACGCTCGCCCAACGCTATGTCGTCGGCCAAATTGTTGTTTAAACTGTTTTGCGGCTTGCAACTAATAAGTACTTTTGCGCTCCTACAATACCCCAGACAATAAAAAAAAGCTCTAAGCTCTTATAACATGTTGGCTTAGCTATACAAGCCGATTATGCCAGCAGTTGTTAAATATGCCGCCTGCTTTTTCGTGCTTAGGCTAAGCAGCTGCTTTAAACTTTTTATGCTTTTTCTTTTTTTTTCCCTTTTTTTTTCTTATTTTTTTTTTGCTTTTCCTTTTTCCCCTTTGTTTTATCTTTTGGCAGGCTTTTTACTGCTAAAAAAACTATATATTTACTTTAAACAATAAAGCTAACACAAGCTCTAGTTATATTTGCTAATACGCCCTGCCTTTTGCGGCTAACAAAAAACAATAGCAAAAAATCGCACTTTGTAAGCTTTTTTGCAAAAAACCTAAAAGCACAAAAATAAAAAAGCTAACAAAACGCAGTAGTTTTTCAAGCTTAGCCATTAAATAACAAGTGTTTAATTGCACTAAAAACACAGAAAAAGCAAAATTAGTTAATAAAAGCTTAAAATAAATAAGCTTTTTTTTTTTTTTACTGCTGTGCTAAACTGCTTGCTAATATATGCTGCCATTAGTTTTGCTATTTATATTTATAAAATCGACCTCAATAGTGTTTAAATAAACATTTGTAAAGGTAAAAATTTCAGCTAGCGCTTTTGCAACTTTTTGCTCGCCTACATAAAGCACTCGGCACGCAAACAACCTTACTTAAGATTTAAAAAATATGCCGAGGTGTAAGGCATAAAGTTAGCCTTTTTAGTTAAAAGCATATAGGCTGCCTTAATAAAAGCGGCCAACATAAGCGTTTTTTAACGCAAGCAGGTCAAAAATCTAACAAATAAAAACAAATAAATGCTCAGCAGAAAAGCTGCTGGCCGCGGCTGTAATTACAGCACCTTCTGCAAAATAAATATAATATAAAATTAATTTCCTTAAAGCGTAGCGCCAAGCTTTCAGCTAATTTAAATAGCCTACAATAAATCTTAGGAAAACTTTTCAACCTGCATAACCTCACGCTTAAATAAACGTTTAAAAAAAAAAAAATAACACTTAACAACGTTATAATTTTTTTAAAAACGCTGTAAACATAGGCCTATTATATTTTTTGCGCCTTTTAAACTTATATAGCTTTTTATACCGCAGTTTTTATTGCTGCCATTGGAAAATTCCGCCCGAAAATCTTTATATAGCTTAAATACAAGCAGGTTTAATTTAAGCTTTTTTAAAATCTAAAAGATTTTTTTAAGAGGTAGTTAGTAGCTACGATTTAAATTTAATATAACAAGCAGAAAAACCATATTATTTAGCATAGCTAACACAAAACGTAAATATATACCATACACTTATTAGCTTTTATGCCTTTTTTAATAATAGCCTAAGCTTTTTTTTTGCGTTACCACGATTTTATGCAAGCTTTTTTGCTTTATTTAGCTTTTGATTGCTTATGTGCTTGTTAATCGGGCATTTAAAACAAATTTTCAGTTGTTTAACAACATTTTTACTTAACCTTTTTTTAATAAAACCGGCTTTTTATTGCTGCATTAGGCAAAAGGCATAAAAAATAAGCCTATTATATTATTAAACTATGCAATTTATCTGGATATATAGGCCTGCACCTTTACTGTTACGGGACTCCGGGATAAAAATCAACGTTTGTACTCGTTGTGCGTTAGCGCCGGCGGCCGATTGTTTAATAAAAGCCCTTTTCGCTTGCCCACCTTTGTTAATATGTTAACCATAGGGTTGTGCAGGTAGCCTTATGGAGCCGTTATAAAATTTTGTGCTAAAAAATATTAAAAACGTGTTTTTAAAAAGCTATCAACTTTACCGGCTTTTTTATAATTTGGTGCAAATAGCGTTTAGCGAGCACGCGGAAGCAGGTAATGCAGACCTATTTAAAGCCTTTAAGCACTTGCTTTTTTAGCACAACCTTAATACTTTTATTTATATTAGCAAGCAAAATTTGCAAGCTTTTAAAAAGCGGCAAAATATGCGGAATTTCTGCTGCGCTTATTGCAAAACAATAGCAGAAAGTTCTTTAGATAGTTTAGCCGCTAAAAAAATTGCCGCTAAGATTTTTTAGATAAAGCGCACGCTTTTTAAAACGCGCCTGCTAAACATACGGAAAGCTTATTTTCAAAAGGTCGACAAGCTGCGGGCGCAAGGCAAAGCACCTTTTTAACCTGCTAACCATGGCTTTAACCTTAGCAAATTATTTAATTTAAAAAGCGTTGTTGCTACTAAAGCAATTAAAAAGTTTATGCGGTTTAAACAAAGCTAAAAAAGCAATGCTTTTAAACTAGTTAAGCTTTATGTTTTACTTTTAAAGCGTTGCTTTGTTAATATTATAATATTGCTTAACTTTTATAAAAAAGTGCAGCCGAAAAAAAAGGCGTTACCGTTTTACAAATCTAGCGTTAAGCTTATACGTTTATATAAATGCCTTTTCGGCTGCAACTCGTTTTGTAACCGTGGCAATTTTATAAGGCATAACACTAGGACCTATTTCGACTGCGGCAACTTTGATCGTCCTTTTTTATGCCCTAAATATTGTAAATTAAAGCTGGCAAAGCATGTTATTAATGGGCTAATGTATTAAAGCAGCCATATTAAATCTTGCTATAGCCGTAAACATACCCCCAACCTTCCCACTGGCTTTACTTTGCAACTTAATGCGTTGTAAATAAAAAACACGCTTTTTTATCTGCTTCTTGCTGGCTAAAAAGGCTGTTGTTTTGTGTGCAGTAATGTTTTCAAAAACGCAAAAGCTTTTGCAACTTATTTTAAAGTCCAACATATGCAAAAGCAAAAGTTGTTTAAGTTTTTATTTAATTGCTTTAAATATATTAAGCAGCAAATCAAGTTTTGCTGCTTAAACAGCACAGCCGATTAGCAGGCTTATTTGGAAAAAGCTTACTAAGGCGGTAGTATTTATAGCAAACTTTACGCAATTTTTTCCCTTTGTAGGCAAACAGGCTTACCGATGGAATTTTTTTAGGCTAAACAAACAAAACGCTGCTTTATTTACAACAAAATTTTTTAAAACGCAGGCGCTTTTATAATTTATTTTAAAATTTATTACATAAAAAAAAAAGGGTTTTTTTTAAGTTTGTTTAACTGCCCTAAATATATTAGGCAGCAGATTAAGCCTTGCCGCTTAAACAGCACAGCTAATTAGCAAGCTTACCTGAAAAAAGCTTACTAAAGTAACGGCATTTACAGCAAACGTTACACGCTTCTCCCCCTTTGCAAAAAGTGCTGCCAAACAAAATTTCTTAACGTCTATAAAAACAGTAGCTTTATAGCTGTTAAGCCTACCCTAAAAAAGCCTAGGTTTGCAAAACAGCATAATTAAAGCACATTTAGCCTTGCAACTAGTGTTTAAGCAAACTATAGCGCCTAATTATTACCAAAGCCTAATTGCAGTTTTATAAACCCCTAACTTTTTAAAAAGTGCAAGCAAAAAAATATTATTTTATTATAAAATAATATTGATTTTGGCAAACTAATTAATAACCTTATTACTTATACGTTTAATAACCTTTTATTAAACGCATATAACATTTGTGTATACAATTTAATTGCTTTTAATAATAATAAACTATTTTTTTATTTAGCCTGCCATTTTCTGTCTTGTTTTATTTAAACTTTTTAATTTTATTGCTATTAACGCTTTTTTGTTATATATTTTTACGTTTATTTTATTGCACACATTGCTATTTTTTAATTTAAACACGTGTGCAGGCGGCAAAAAACAAGCGGTGTCCTCTCGTATCTCCAACCCCGGCAACAAATTAAAAAAAAGCCTAATCCAGCGCTTACAAATAAACAGGCCAAGCGATACTATTGCAAGCACCCTTATCCCAACACTAAGCCCAGCTATTAAACCGACCAACAATTTTTCAAACAATTTTTAAGGCAGTATTCCCTTAAAAAACGGTATAATAAATATTGCCCATATGCTAATAAAAGCAGCAAGTGGCAAAGTTATTATTATAGCCCACATTGCTATGCTAATGAAAAATAACAATTTGCTTGTTGGTGTTTTGCTAATTAACTAAGCAGTAAAAAAAGCTAAAGTGGTTATCTTAGTTAATATTAAGGTATTTTTGCATCCGTTTATAAACTAACAAAAGTTAATCAAGCAGCAACCATAAAACTAATTCCCTGCACAAGTGTAAAAAAGCACGCCTATAAAACAATTTGTGCTTTTTTTGTTAGCTATTACATAAAAACTACTTTTGCCTACAATATATACTGCTATAGCCGTTAATTTTATTTGTAATTTAATAATAACTACAACAAAAAACAAAAGACAAAAAACAGAAAACAGTATTTAGTCGCTGCCCGCTTGCGCTTACTAACTAAAAAGGGGCCATAGTTAGCCGCTTAAAGCTATACCTTAACCCCGGTTTTTCAAAAAAGCTAATACCCCGTACTTGCTGCAACCCTATTTGTTAAAACACCAGTTATAAAATTTGCGCTGCAAATAACGCGCATATTTAATTATTAACAATATTTATACAAGCTGGTATAATTATAATAACATTGCATAATATAATTAAAAAAATAAAACAAAAATAAATTTTGTGCTATTTTAAGCAACACAATATATTAACGCACATTATAACATTATTAGCTTTGCTATAGCTTTTTATAAAATGTTAGTAAGCTTTTTTTAGTATAAATTAGTCCTGTTTTTATTTTTAATATCAAGCTTCACTTTATTTTGCTTTTTAAACCTTATATTAATAAGTGCTACAAATATAAATGCAAAACTTTTTAACAATAAATCGGTATAATTAAACGCTAACCATAAAAAACATATGAAATATTTTGCCTAGCAAAATAAAAACCTTTATATAACAAAATAACGCTTGTTTTTAAAAAAAAAAGCCTTAAAGCAAAATTTCAACTATAAACAACAATAGGCTAAAGTTATATCGGGTTAAAAAGCCCTGGTATAAAAAAATATACAACGCGCTTAAAATATATACGCGGTTTAAGTGGTTGAGCTAAATTGTGAGCACAAAACACGCTTAAAAAATATAAAGCTATTTAATAATGCTTAGCAAAAACAATAATTCCGCCACACCAATCAACGTCCACTGCTAACATTAAAGGTACGCATAATTACAAGCATTTTAAAAGCTTTTTTTAACGTGTTTTTCGTTATTAGCATGCTCTAAATAAGCACCAGTCTGGAAAAAGGACGATAAAAGGCGAGGCTTGCGCTACAACACCTAAGCGTACAAAACTCTACAGTAAAAAGCCTCAAATGCCTAGTCACTTCTGCCCAGGAGAGGTATACAGCATTATATAAAAAGATGGCAAAATTTACCCAGGTGTTCTGCTCTCTCTCAGCGGGTTCAAAAAGATAGGGATGTCCGGCGACGTTTCTGCTCTCCTCAATAGATTCGCTGGTCCACCATACTACCGGTACGAAAAAAACAAGATCGCCGGATAAACGGATGGCTATATAAATGGAAAGCAGCTTGTCCACAAGCGGCAATATCCTATCCTTTTTTTAAACAAAAACAAATTCTTTGTGCCACCGCTAGAGGTTAAATTTAAGCCCTTTTAGCTGGCTATATATAAATAAGTAGCCGTGCATAATATCAAAGGCCTATTTTAAAAAGCCGATGTAAGCTTTTAGTTTAAAAAGCCAACAGTTTGATTTTGTAAAAAGCTACTAGTTATAAGGGAAAAGCTAAGCAACAAAATATTTAACACCATTTGTAAGTCTTTTAAACAAGAAATTAAACAGAGAATATATTCTGCTACTAACTTATTTTAGCGTGCACAAGCTTGCTATATCGTTTTTTATTTTAGCTGGCCTTGTTTAATAGCAATACATGCGATTAAGCTATTAACAGCGTTAAAGCTAACAAGCTTTAGCTAATAGCGCGCCATGCTATTTTGCAACTAACGCAAGCCTTTAATAGGCCAGGCACAGCTTTTAGCAGCTAAGCTTAAAAGTTAAGTATAACTATAGCTTAGTTAATTATATTTTTTTTTTGTTTTTTTTTTTTTAAAAGGTTTGCTATTATTTTTGCTTTTTTTTGTTTTAAATCATAATTATAACACACACCTAGTTTTGAAAAACCATTGTTTTTTTGGTTTTTTAAATTGTTAGCTTTGCTTATTTTATAGCATGTGCTAAAATAACAACTTTAATAAATTACCGACCTTACACACAACTTTTGTTTTATGAATTTTGCGTGCTAGCAGTGCTTATACCTTTGCACTATTATGCAGCAAAATTTTTAAATAAGCATTAATTTTATTAAATTTAAGTGATCATTAGTTTACGTACAATATATTACTTTTTTAAAAAAAAACTTATTTTTACCGTTTTGCAGTAACCTTTTTATAGTGAACTTTAATTTGCTGCGTATTAATACTGTAAAAAGGGAGGAGAAAAGCAGAGATAATAATGAATAGTGTTTATAAACCTGGGCTTAAAGAGTATAAATACTAGTTTTGCTGATTATAGGTGACTGGATTACCTGTGCCCTGGAGTCCTGCTGCTGCACTAGTGATAAAAGTAGTGCTAAAGACAAAAATATTTCTTTTTACTATATTTCAGGCTTTTAGAAAAAATTACAAATATAAAGTTTAATTAATTCTTTTATATTTTAGCGATGTGATATATAATAAAAATAGCAGTTCGCTTAAAACTTGTTATTTTTTTTTTATTTATGTCTTTTCCATTGTTTGTGACAGTGGGTGCATTGAAAAGGTAAACACTTTTTAAAATGCAGCTAGTAGCGTTTAGATTTGTTAAACAACTTAAAACAACCGCACAGCTTTAACAGTGCTTTTTATTTCTAAGGTTTGGTTTTTAATCGCATAATTATTTTAATAGTTTAGAGGAAGTTTATTTAATTGTTTTTATCCCTTTTTAATTTGCTATTTAGGTCCTATATTAAACCCGATAGTTTTAAACATTTAGCCGTGCTAAAAGTAATACTAAAAGTTAATCCACTTTAAAAAGTGATAATATTATAAATGTAATTAAGTGGGAGATATAATGTTTGCTTTTTTGTTTAAATGCAAAACAATCTTTTTTTAAGCTAGCCTTGCAATTTAATAAACATTGCGTTTAATTTATATGCTTTAGCTAGCAAATTATAATTCTTTATAGTTAAAGGATAAAAGGCTTATAGTTTAACGTATTTGCTATAAAAAAGTGTTATTTCATGCTAGCTATAATTTACAAAATACTATTAGTTTTAGCTTAAAGCAATAGCTAGAAAACACACTTACTAATGTAAAAATTTACTTTAGAAAATTTTAGGGTTATATTGGTTTTAACCTTGTAACAGTTTTTATATATAAAAAACCTTTTGTAAAATTGCTGCGGAATTTTAACCTTAGGTAATTTAGTAGTTATATTAACTGCATACAATGCTAAAATTATCTTAAGTTTAAACAATTAATAAATAACCTTAAAAATATTCTTGCTTATAAAGGGCTAATGTGGACTACCTCGGCAGAAAATTGCAGTGTTTTTGTCGGAGTTAATTATTAGGTCGGACATGTATTGTTTTATAGGCGGCTTTTTAATCCAGCACTCCTCGGCCGGGAATAATAATGGCAAGAGCACTTTAACACTGTTTTAAATAAATGCGTTCTTTAAGTAGAGCTATAATAAGCCACCTGCTTTTTAAATTTCCTTTTTAAACATGTTTAACAATAAAAATATAGAAATATTAGTAATAGCAAGGAATTTGCTTTATAAAAATTGTAAAAACAACTATGCTTGTGCTAAAAATTGTTTTGTTTATTTTCGGCTAAAGATTTTAAGTGCTGATATAGCTTGAGATAAATGGGTTTTTATATGCTAAAACAGCTTTTTAATATGTATTAACTTATAATATTAATAACAAGTAATTTAATTTGGTTTTTTGTAATATTGTTAATAACGCGCAAAGTTTGCTGTAAAAATATACTTATTGCAACTATTGCAAAGCCTTGGTTTTATAGCTTTATTTATAATTTAATAACGCATAAAAGGAGAAATGTTAGCAGACAAAGCGATAAGCGAAAAAATAAGCGAAAGGATAAGCGAAAAAATAAGCGAAAAAATAAGCAAAAGGATAAGCGAAAAAATAAGCAAAAGGATAAAGCAAATGCATTTGTTCGCTTTGCTTTGCTTACTTAAAACATAGGCCTACTATTTTCATTTAGTTTAAAATAAGGCTATATTTTACCATATTAAATAAATACCGGTATTATTAATGCATCTTTACATTAATTAACACAGCGATAACACTGTATATTGCGGTATAACATTGTGGTTTTATATGGATTATGGTATACCTAACATTATGGTGTGACACTATAACATAACATTGTGAGGTAACATTGTAAGGTAACATTGTGAGGTAACATTATAAGGTAACATTGTGAGGTAACATTATAAGGTAACATTGTGAGGTAACATTATAAAGTAACATTATAAGGTAATCCTAATTAAATTACCTCATAATGTTATAATGTGTTAATGTAATTAATTTAGTATATATGGTAACAATATGTGGTAACAATGTATTAGGCCTAATGTGGTATACTAGCGGCAATATAGTGTTAAGGGATTATATAACAGCTATAGTGCACTAGCCATTTTTAAGCATTATAAATTGTATGTGCTTAGCAAGTACGGCGGCATTGTATAGCATGCCTAATGTGACAGCCTTTTTAACCGTGGCTTTAAAGGCATAATATATCCATAGTACTTTTAAATTAATATTGCTTATAATCTGTTAAGCAATAGCTTTTAAAGCAAAATTGCTGGTTTTCAAATAATTTTTGCTACCTAGAAATTATTAGTTAACAAGGGTTTAAAATATAAAACCACATATATAATAAGTTTTGCAGCTTTTAAATATATTAAAAGCAAAAACACAAAAAGGCTAGCTAAACATTTCCAACGTTTAGCTAGCCGCCTGATTTTTTATATCTGCTTTTTCAATAAAGTTTTTGTTTTTTTAAATTTAAGTAATCTTGTTATTACAATCGTCGTGTTTCTTTGTCGGCCATATAAACCTTGTTCGCATTTTAATTAAATCAAGTTTTCAAGCAAGCAAAAAAGCTTAAAAAGTCGAACATGCGCTAGTTTTGCAAATACGCCTAAAATAGCCATAGCTTTGCCCACAGCATTAAAAGCACCTTTCACAATATTGCTAGTGCTATGAATGTTTATAAGCAGTATTATAGCTTTAACTAAGTTAATTTAAATAGTAAGGGTTTTATCGCAGTGTTAGAGAAAAGTCTTTATAAGAGCTTTAATAACTAATATACTAAAAACTAACTACATTTTGTTTAAAAACAGCGCATTAGCTAAGCTAAAGCACTTATAATTAATTGCACAAATATATTTTACTTTTAAATAAAGCAGCTTTTTCTTTTTAAATCAAAAAGTTTCAAGCTTATTATATAAGTTTTTTAACTATCGAGATTTAGTTATATTTATGTAATTACAGTTGTTTAATTACAATTGTTTAATTACAGTCATTGGTTATAATTAAAAAGGTACTAAAAACTGTTTTTTGTAAAGGTACGAGGTAAGTTTCACGTTTCGTCTCTCGGTTTTATTTTGTTAAGATCTAGTAGGTCTTTAAAGAGATATATAATGCGTGGTTACTTAAGCTTTACCGCTTATAAGTGTTAATTTTAGCACTCGGTTGCTTTATAATTACAGGGCACTATAGCTTTAGTTACCGCTATATTTATCAAGGATGCGCTATAATTACAAGCTATTTACTTGTTATAACCACTATAGCAATACAGTTGCAATAAATCAATGCTAGGGCTAGCACTAGGTAATTATTCACTAAAAAGCTTAACTGCTAACCGTTGTATAAAATTGCAGCATAGTACAAGCAAACTCGGATATATTTTTTAGTTAAAGAAATTACAAAACGCAAAGAAAAAAAGCATTAAGTAGAAAAGTAAATACATTAAAATGAATATAGCTGTGGGATTTAATACCGGTAAAAGTTTAAACAGCAGTTTTAAACACCAAGTTTAATATATGGATAAAACTTATGTATAGTTTAAAGTAGTTTTTCCCAATATTTTGTAAACAAGGTGACTTTTACTACGGTAATCTCATGTAGCAAAAAGTGTTAGCTAAACAATGCTTCAAATTTTTGCGTAGTAATCCAAAGATTTTTAAGCTCAATTTTTTAAAGATTAAGCAAAAACAAATTATCGAAAATTATAACTTTAAGCATTTTTTTTGTAATGCTTATATAAAGCTTTTAAAGGCCTGAAAAACGGCGCAAAAAACTTTCCATTAAATTTTAGGTAGCCAATGTAAAAATAAGTGACGGAACACAAAGTCTGCGGACATGTTTTAAAGTGGTCTAAGATAATTTGCGTAGATTAACTTTTCTATAAACCTTAAGCTTCTGGATTAAAGGAAAAAAACGTAAAATAAAAAAAATACGATTATACGTTATATTTGCAAAATCACGGCTAAATAAATAGAGGCTTAATTCTTTGTATTGCCGCAGCCTTTACATTAGCATTGGTGCTACTGTAAGCATTTTTAATTGAGGCAGCATGCAAAGCAACCTAATTATTAGATTTGCATTTATATGTAAGTATCGTCGAGCTTTTGTTGCAATAAATCTTCGGTGTTATTTAATAGCGTATAGTAGCAAATCACTATTTTTAATATTATTGCTGTTTTTTAAAGCGGGCTAAACCTTTCAAACGCCCCGAAAATAAATTTCCTAGGCTGTATGGTATACCGTAAGCCAAATAGTATATCAAGCAAAAAAAGGATTTAACTTTAAAAAGGAAGTAAAATTAGTAAGCAATTTAAAGAAGTTAAAAACTATAACATATTAAGCTTGATATTAAAAACCAATAGCAGAAAAAAATTGGCATATAAGCTAAAAAAAGCCAATGCTGTTAAACAACTTTAATTTAGCTGCAATAGCATTTACCATTTTAATAAAAAAGGTATTTATATTTACAAACATGAAGTTTAACAATAATAACAAAAAATATAGCTAAAGGTAGCTTTGATTTTTTTTTTAAATTAGTTATTTATATATAAAGCATTTAAATAATTATAATTGATTTTTTATTTTTAATTTAATTGCAATGCGTAAATTTATATTTAAGAAACGGATTACCGTATTGCAACAGGCAGTTAGTTAGCCCTTATATAATAGGATTAGTTCCTAGCAGCTTTTCAATGAATATTACTCCGGAGAACCATTACCTTTTACATATTAACATATTATGGCATTTAAAAAAACCAAATCGGATTTCCAGCTTAATATAATAACTATCACTTAAGCTAAAGCTTGTAAAGTCTAGCTTGGGCTGCTTTGCCAACAATAGCATACCTTATTTAAAAAGCTTAATGAGTACCATAAGCTCTCGAATGCTGAGATATACACACTTATTTATATAAATGAACGTTTTTACGAATATTTAACCGTTTGTAATCCGCATTGGCCTCCCCTAAAGGATTAAATAGTAAGTTTCCGGTGTTTATCTTACTTTTTCTTTTAAGCAAATTTTAACTAGTTAGGCTTAGTATTACCCACTTTTAGTAAAGCTAGGACCAGCTGCAATAGCTAAAAGTAAAAAAAAGGTAAAAAAGGCAAAAAACTGCAGTTTATAACAATTTAACATTGCATTTAAATTTATTTATGGCTTATTTAAAACGTAAAAAAAGCTTGGAGATAAACTTAATTTAACTATAATCTACTAGGGGGCAATTATATTTTTAACCATTTAAAAGGCTTTTTAATCATTCCTCGTATAAGTGATGCTATATATATATATCGTTGGTATTTTTAACTGCTAACCTGTAAGCAAATGTCTTAGATTAGCGAGGGCTAAGCAGCCTTTAGCATTACCATTTCCGTATAAATGTTTATAAAAGGCTATTATTATTACCAGGGGCTGCGCAAGGTTCTCCACCTGATTAGGTACTAGCTTTTGTATTTGCTAGACTAAACGCTTGTTTATAAACGTGCTTGAGATCTCTAGGATCTTAGAGATTAAGGGCGCTTGTAGATGACTCGGCGAACGTATTCGAGATGGTTTTAACGGCTCTTCCTTAGCTGGTTCGGCTCTAAGAGTATTAGGTGGAATAGCATATTAGGGGCTGTTGTGAAAAGTTAGCCAAACGGCTATATTAAAATATGCTGTCTATTAAAATACGTAGGGAAAAAAGGGAAGTTTAAAAGTAGAAGGCCTAGCTAAGTCCCGGCTATATATAGGCTAGTTAACTGGCCAAACCAAACTTATTCGGGTAAGCTTAACCTAGCCCGTAACAGCTGTTATATATTGTCCAACAATGAAATGGGATAATGAAATAGGTTTCCCGAAAAGTCACCATCAAGACCTTTATCCTACACTCTTTAATATAATAAACCTATAAAATACGTCCCTAGAGGGGAGTCCAAGGTATAGCCCAGAAAGAGGCCCTGCAACGTAGGTGATATAGGGTTTCCAGCTGTCTTAATAAGCATTTTTGTTAGAAATGGTCCAAATAGAAAGGGCTATAGTGTGGAAAACGTAAGGTTTCTGGTTTTATTAAGGAGGGTTTGATTTAGTCCGAACAGGAAAAACTATAGTGTAAACGGCGCAAAGTTTCTGATTTTATTAAAGTAAGTTTAATTTAGCCCAAACAAGGAAAGCTGTAATGTAAATAGCATAAGGTTTTTAATTTTATTAAAAAAGGTTAAATTTAGCTTAAACGGAAAAAAATATAGTATAAACGGCGCAAGCTTTTTAATTTTGTTAAAAAGGGTTTAATTTGGCTTAAACAGCTGCATTGCAAACGGCTTGAGTTTTTTAGGTAAGCAAACCGGCTTTAAGCAAGGTTGTAAGTGCGGCTTATATTTTTTAGGCGGATTATCTAGGCTAGTGCAAGGTATTTTTTTATTTAAGTGTTTATAATTATTAGTTTGTGAAAATTTTAAAGGGAAAAAAAAAGAAAACCGCAAAAAATTTGCTTAATAAATATATTTTTTTTAAAAAACTAAGCAAAACATTAAAAGCATATATGCTTTTTGATTTTTATATAGCTAACTTTATGCTTATTTAGCTTTGCTTCTTTATAAAACGAGCTTTTGCACTTGCTAAAGTTGTAATAAAAATTCCGTTTTTGCTTTGGGTTATGCGTTTTTATATAAGCTTTAAAGCTGCTTTTTTAAACAAGTGTTATATTGCAAAGTTAACATGGAATATGTTTTTTTAATTTTGAAGCCGATAGCTTTTTTAAGGACTTAAGAAAATCCATACTAAACAAAAGCTTTGCTATGGATAAATAAGTAGCTAGGTAACAATAAAAGAAAAAAGGGTGTTTAAAAACAAGATAATATAAAAGGAATAAAGTTATAAAAGGGAAACTGGCTTTTTTTATAATAAGATAATTTTAATTAAAGTTTTCTTTTTAATTTAAATTAAAATGCAATAAATAATAAAGGTGAAAATAAATCAACATTTGTTATTAGCTGCTGGGAAAAAATAGGTATTTTTTTCTCCAGTTTATTTTTTTTCCCTTTTTTTGCTTTAGCCGAGCAGTAAAACTGCAGGGATTTAACAGCGTTATAACTATAAGCTGCAAAACAAAATCTTTATTATATCGAGTTAAAATGTATATAATACTAATTTTTATTGCTATGTTTTATTACCTTGCAAGATTAGCTAAGGCTTATTAGCAATAATATTTGTGATTTATTAACGAGGGCCATTTATTTAAACAAATTTTACGGGTAAATAAAGATTTACATCGGTAAATTTTGTTTTAAGCTGGTTAAATTACTAAGTAATAAGTGTTTGTGCAAAAGTACAATAACATTTTTAATATAAACGCATATTATATCCATTTAAACTAAATCTATGAGTTTAGCTTAACGTAGCGGCCTTAAGTTTAACGCAAAAGGTACTAAAACCGGCAAAAAATTAGCAGAAATGTAACTATTTTTATTAAGATATATATATAACATTAAAGACATTTATTTGGTTTTTATCCCGTTTTTTAACTAACCTATGATCAAAATAAGTATTAGTGAAGTTATAGTGGTATTTGCAGCTAATAGTGCTTTTTTTAATTATATTATAGTATTACCCGTGCAATATATATAACCTGCATAAAATTACCGCTTAATAAGTAAGGTTAGTGTTTAAAAAAAAGGCTAAGCCCAGGAGGTTAACCTTATTACAAAAAGGTAAAGTGAATTATATCAAATGTTAAGTGCTAGTTAGTATTAAAATATTTACAGCATTGATTTAAAAGTTTTGTAACATATTAACAGCCAAAACCTTTACTATAGCAATAACTATATACAGTAATAACTACATTAGCCTTGATTATATATAACTTTTGTAAATGCTATAAAGTGTAAAACTTTAAATTCCTAGCAAAAAACACTTACCTTAAGCGGCTAAACTTGCTTAATCGCTGAGATGCTATTATAAAGTCTAAAAAGGCATCCTATAAATAACTGCTATTAAATGTTAAAAGCTCACGATAAAGTAAGGCTTATTAAAGGGTATACGCAAACTGCCGGAAAAAATTACCGTTAAAGAGTTATTAAACCATTAAATCTTAACTTCGTGTTTAATATTACATGCAAGTCACATTTTAGGTTTAACTAGGCTTATAGTATAAGCCCTCAGGTTTTTGGTATTAAGTTAGGTTATTTAACCCTAGGTTTAACTGCAAAACAAAAAAAAAAACGGCTATCACTATTAGTAAGCTAATAAGTTCATCCTGCAAAAAGTTATACATTAGCATTATACTCCGTATATTAATATTTTACTGAAAACAAAAGCAAGTTAAGGTTATTTGCTGCTAAAGGCTCATAAATTATTTTTGATTTTAAACCCCAAACTTAGTAACCACGCCTTAGGTAAAGTAAACACTAGCCGGCAAAAATACCGCTAACTATAAAACCGATTTACCGCAACTACTTTAGCTTATTAGGTAGGTTATATAGTTTAGCCATATAACACCTTTTCCCTTTAAAAACCTTTAAGCTATTGAAAAAACCGGAGAAATACCTTTTTTAGTGCTATTAACGTATGTTATTTTATATGGCTTAAATACTAAAAGCTAATTAGCTATAATGCAGGTTAATCTAGGCTTAATAAATAAAACTATACCCCTGCTTAAATGCTAACTCTGGTAACTAAGGCCAGTACCTACTGTAAAGTCTTTAGGCTTAATAAAGCAGGGGTTATTCTTAGCGCACCGTTTTTGCGGCAACTCTATACACCAGGCTTATTTAAACAGGGAATATACTGCTAAAACCCCATGCAAAGTTTAAATATGCTCGACTTAACATGTACAAAAAAAGTACCAAGGCAAAATTAAAAGGCGATACAAAAGGCATTTTATAAGCCTGGGCGCATGTTTTATAGCGCCTGCTTTTTAAGTATATGCATTTATGTCGCATTATATCTCAATTTCCTAGTTAATCCTTTGTTTTAGCTAAAGTGTTTAAAACTTTAAAAGCTATTTAACCTTTTATTTTATTTTTATAGTTATAACTTTACAACATAGCCAGTAATGGCAAGGCCATAGATTTAAAAAAGATAGCACACAAACAACTACGCGCAAAACATACATTTAAGCAAAAAAATTAAGTCGAAAAGCTACTACTACTCTTTAAATTTCTCTTTAAAATTTTAAAATAACTTATCAAAGGTTTGGCTTACGTTTTGCGCTCTGCGAGAACTTAACTTGCAAAACAGCATTCGACCGGCTACAATATTTATAACGTTAAAAAACATATGTTCAAAAAAGCTTGCCTGTTTTGCAAAGCATAGCAGCCTTAATTTTCAGCATTTAAAAAAAATAAGCTTAATTTCTAAGCTTAATATTATTATTAACTAATATAGCCATTTAATATCCAAAGCAAAAGCTTAATACAATAGCTTTTAACTGTTTTTTACAATCCTTTAAATTTAGCAAAAATACCTATACTACTAACATAACAAGCATTTCCTCTAAGTTTAAAAAATCATTAGCATATAACAATAATTTCGAATAGCATTTTAACAACAATAATATTTATTTTTTATAACATAAATTACCAAGCAACTATCGGCTTTTTAAACCTAAGAACATTGGCGAGCTTTTAGCAGAGCTATCTGCAAGCAAGGCATTTTTTTCGCTATTACATTTTAATAAATCAATATTTAAAAATTTCCAATAAAAAAACAAATCAAAGTTAAAGAGAACAATAATGCGTACTGTTGTTTTAATTATTGCTAGCAATGCAAACATTCCAAACGAGGGCCATTTTTTATTTACTAACCTTAAGTTATTAATTAACGAGGTTATTGCTATGCTAATACCTAACTTTTTTAACAGAGCTCGAATAAGTAACGTTTATGCCCAAGTAAGGCATGACTTTAATAAAACAATTATACCTACAAAACATGCAGGTGGCCCAGTAGTGGCAAATTTCTTCCTGGAGGCCAAGGCCTTAAAGGGAGGCGCAAACGTGGCCCGACGACAGGCCTGCCACAACAGGGCATACGGCGCTCACGCCATGCATAGCCTGCAGAATTATGGAAAAGAGGAACCTATTTATAACAACAATGCATATGTGTTTAGCTCGACCTATTATGCCGGAACAGGCACACTCCAGTTGTACGCTTATTATCCTACGGCGTTAAACACTTTTAAAAAGCGGCCGGCATATTATATAACTTAGCTTAAAGCTTATGCTTTAACAAGTGATTAAAAAACGCTCGTTTATAGAGTAACTGCATTTAGGAATGCAAGAGATTTAGCAGGACAGCACCGAGCTAATTTTATTAAAGCTGCCAACTTTTAAGCAAAACAAGCTAATATATTTACTGGCTAATATAGTCACACCAACATTAACAAAGTATAATATATTAGCAACACAAGCTTTAGTATAGTTGTAAACTATTTAAAATATATACTTTAACGAGCCAATAATAAACTTTAATATAATATTTAAAATTAAAACATTAACAAAAATATTATTAACTTGTTAATAAATTTTCTAACAAGCTTTAGCACTAATTAAATTAGCTTTAAGCGTTTTAAGCAATTATATAATTTGCCATTTAGTTTTACAAAGGTTTACTTTGCTAAATTTTAATTTAGCTTTAGTACAAAAAAGCAGCTAGCAAAAGATAGCCTGCTGAATTTTAACCCTGGAAATATAAAAATAAGCTAATATAGTTTCCTAAGCTATAAATATAAACATTTTAGATTTTATATTAGTATAAAATGTTACTATATATAAATTTGCCTATCTAGCTTATACTTTTGTTTTTATACTTAACCGCTATTTTATATTTATAAATTAAATAGCAATATAGGCATTACCCCACGTTAAAAAAACTTTTCATTAATATAAAATATTTTTGAATTTTTTAAATAACTTATACTATAAACATTTAAGCACCTTTAAACGAAGCTATATTTTTAATTGGCTTTTATAACCTATTTGCTTTAATTGCTTAAGCTTAACCTAGTGTAATTAAAGCATACTGCTAATAATTTATAGCTTACCCCGGGTATTTAAAGTTTTAAGCAAAATAGCTTTAAACTTTCAGCAGCTATTAAAATACTTATATTTAAAATCCCTTATAATGTAAATTAGTGCAGTAAAACTTCTACTATTTTCCTAGGGCAAGAAACCCTTTACCCCTAATTTACTCGGTTAATGCAAGGTCGGTATAACTAGTTGCTATATAATATAACGCAATTTAATCCAACATTTGCTTGCACTTTTTTTTTTTATAAAATAAAAACACGGCTTAATTAAAACGTGCCCTCACTACTCTTAACAAAGCATACACTTGAAAACCTTTAAGTATATACATAAAGGATAATAACTCGGCCATTGGTTAGCTACCATTTTTGCCTTTGTTTAGCAAATAATACGAGAGAATTTCTCTGCAAAAAGCCCCTTGCGTGTACATATCCCTAGCGCCGCGCTAATAATTACGTAGTATTGTTTTAATAACTTGTACTTATATAATATGCCGAGCATGGATTTTAAACCTTTTTAGATTATCCTACTTAAATTTTTCTTATAAAGGACTTTTATGCGCTAACTTTATTATGTACAAAGTTTTAAACTTGTTTAATGCCTTTGTTTTTATCGGGTTTATGCATGTACTGTTATAATACTTTATAGCAAGCATAGATTTTAAACGTTTTTTTTAAACAACCTACTTTTTCCCACGTAGGACTTTTACGCGCTAACCCTATTATATGCAAGGTTTTAAACTTGTTTAATACCCTCGCTTTTATTAGGCCTAGTATGGATTTTTAAATTATAATACCAGTGAAAGCTTGCGTTTTGCCGTTTTTTCTAAATTAACCCACTTTTTATATAAAAAAAAGGACTTTTATTTATTAAACCTAGTATATGCAAAGGTTTAAACTTGTTTAATAATAATTATTAGCGCACTTTTTTACTTAGTACCTAGCGCTTAAGCTAACAATTACCATTTTTACCACTTACAAAGTTTTTTCCAAAGTTTTTTCCAAAGTTTTGCAAAACAACTTTAAGCAAAAAACCAATTAGGTATAGCTGTAAAACATATAGCTAACACCTTAAGTTGGGACTTTAAAGCCCCTTAGCTATTAATAATAGTAAACTTTTCCCAAAACCGCAAAAATAGGCTGTCCACTATCCAACTTGCGCAGCTGCAGCAAACCACTAAATGTCCGTCTTAAAAATCCAAATTTGTTCGGCCTACAACTGTTTATCCACAAGTCACCAAACTTAAAAGGACCTATTTGGGTTAAAACCTCGAATTTACTGTCATTAGTATAGGCGATTCATCTGTTAAGCAACAAAATGCTCTCATTTATTTAGTTACCTTACCTATAAATAAGCTAAACTTATTAAAGCAAATTTGTTCCTATATATTAGCAAAGCTTTATTTAAAGGGAACATTTATTAAACATATTGTACAGCAGGTTTAAAAGATAATAGGCGATAACAAAGCTGGCAAACATGTAAAAACTTACCGTATGCTCTAGGCTAAAAGGCAATAAAAGGCGTTTTGCAACTTGTTTAATTTTATTGTTAAGGAACATAGTATAAGCAGCCTAGGCTTCCGGCCGCATGGCATTATCTGCCTTCTTGGGAATGAATATTTGTAAATATTAATAGCACCATTAAGTTGCTTATTGCTTATCGGCATTTAGCTAGTTTAAAGCAAAGCAAAAATACCGTTGCACAGCGCTCACCAACCTCTGCGTAAAAACAAACCTATATAAACAAACCGAAAAATGGCAAACTTTTATTTATAACATAATAACTAATACATAGAGTATATACCCGCATTTTATCGCGTTTTTAAGCTAACGCATTTATAAATTTACACTTATTTGTTTACCCGGTTTCTTTTAAGTCTGTCTTAAAGCCACTAGTTATAGGGCATAAGCTAGCTATTTGTATTGCTTTAAATATTTTGCATTTTTAAAAGCCCATATTTAAAGCGTTAGCGTTTAAAGTGCTTTTTGGAGTAATATAAGTAGATAGCAAACTTTTGCTGGTTTTTTTTTGTTTTTTTGCTAGCTATAATATTTTGTTAAATATCCTTTTTTTTAGCGCTGTATTTTAAAAGCGATAAACGAAGCAAAGCGAGATTAAACAAATAGCAGCATATTACGTTGGTTTTACAACTAACCTAAAGCATTTACTTTTAAATGTTTTAAGATTAAAATAGGCTGTTAATAAACTTTAAGTATTATTAGCTGTTTTAAAAAGTTTTAACGATATGTTTGCCGTAGACAAAGCAATTTAAATTTATGTTTTTAACGCACTATTTTTTAAACTTTATTTGTTTTAAAAACAACAAGCTTTAACTATTATATATTGCTTAGTTTTGTGGAAATATCTCGAGCTTGTGTATGTTTTTAGGTTTTTAGCAATTTTAGCGCTTGTTTACTTTTTTTAAATTATCCGAGTTAAGAGGTTTAATTGTGCCTTACTTTAAGTATATACTATAAGCTGTTTGAAAATATAACAGCTTTTAAATAATGCTTAAAGTTGTTAAAGTTAATCTTGCTTTTATATTTTTTAAAGCTTTTTGCTTTTTTAAGATAAAATAAAAGCAGTTTGCGGTTATTTGCGCGAAAAAATCCATGCATAGCTTAAAAGATTTTTACTTTTACTTTTTGCTTATATAAAGGGAATTTTTATTATATCAAATTGTCGGAAATTAAGTTAAAGCTGTGCATTTTATTAATGATGCCTTGCTAAGCCAAAGCTAACCTAGTGTAAATAGCAGGTTGCATGCCACAAGCGGTTATATTATCGTTTAGCGTGCGATAAACTACTTTTAAAATAAAGAGTTAGCTGTGGCAATAAAGGTTTTTAACATATGGCAACTATTTTATTATAGGTCGATTAAAAAGGCTGTTTTCTTTAAAGCGGATATTTTACGTAGTAAAATCTTGCGGTTTTAAAGCAAATTTCAAAAATCTTTTATATGTTTTAAAAAACATGCAGCAAATCAATGCAAAAGTCTTTTGTTCGATAAAAATCTTTTCGATTTAATGTATAAACTTGCCAATATATTACAAAAGCTAAACAATTATACACATGTTAAACAATTACTCCAAAGGCAACTTATACATCAAGATATAGCTTTTTCCTTTTTGGTACACCTGTTAAAACTATTTTTAGCAGAGTTTTTATTTGCCCAGGGCTGCTTTTTTAAAGCAGAAAATCTCTGCTTAAATGTTGTATCTTAGTAAAGCTTACTAAAGATAATAAAACTGCGCTTGTATATTATTTTTGCAAAATTGCAATATATTTAGTGCAACTAGGAAAAGGCTTTTTAATATTAAACAAAAGCATTAGTTGCTATAAATAAATTCCCTTTTACAAGCAAACTTACAACAAATGCTATTTATCTTTTTATTTGTAATACTTTGCGCTATAAAGGTTAGCACAAGCTAAAACAAAAGTTATGTATACATATGGCCGCTTTAAAGGAATTATCCGAGAACGCAGAAATAAAGTATTAAATTACAGGTTTACAACATTAGTCGACTTTTTTAAGGTTAACAAATACATTAATATATAAAAATAAAAATAATTTTAATTAATAAGCATTTATAATACAATAAATTTTAGTATCACCGGATACCCAATTATTTCTTATTTTTTCGCCGAAAATTATGCAAACTTAATAGCCTTTTTAAATCTAAGCGTGCTAAAAGCGTGTTTACATTAGTAAATAATTTTTCTTCTTAATATATAGCTATAATGGGCTTAAAACAATGCGCATTTTTTAAAGCCCAGGGTAAGTATATGCAGAAAAACCGGTCTTTTTTTGTGGCTTTTAACCTCGCTATAGCAAATAAACTTAGCGCTGCTATAGGAAAACCTGTATTAATAAACTCAAATGCCTTTAAGGCGATTTCCCTTTTAACAAAAAAAGGTGGAAGCCTTAACAACGCATGGTAAAAATCATGACATTCTTAATATCTCTGCATTACAAATGCACATTCTTTATTATTAATATATTTGACGTAATTTTTTTTGTCGGGGGACATGTGATATTGTTTGCGGAATGCCCTGTAAACCCTCTCAATAGTATTTTTTAAAAGCAATAGCAGCATATCAAGTAGCATAGCCTTTAACGTGATCTGCGGTTAATCTTAAAGTATACAACAGCTAGTTTTGTTCCTAAGCATCGTGTTTTGGAAGCGTTCGATAAAAGGCCCGGCTGTCACCTTTTTAAAGGCAGCTACGAGGTCTAGCATAAAGTTAAATAACAGAACAAAAAAATGTTGCTAAATGCACCAGCTCGATATAAATTTAAAAAAGCGCTAACAGCCAAGCCAATTCCCAATGCAGCTTTTTTAACGGGTGTAAAAAGGACATGGCCGTTATAATTCAGCAAAAGCTTATTAAAAACAAAGAACAGCTTTAAAAAATATTGAAATTTTAATCAACGATATATTGCTGATCTGCTTTAAGCTAGCCGTTGGCTTGGTGCAGATAAGAGATATAGGATTATTTTGTAAACGAAAACAAAAACGAGACGAAGAAATTTCGATAGTAAACTCTTTAAACCAACCTGGGTGGCAATTAGATGCAAAAAGGTCCGTTGGTAAAAATAGTCTTAAACACAACCTATAGTGCTAGGCGTAAACCGGAAGCGGTAGAAAATCCAAGTGGGGTTTTCTATTAATAGCTGGTTTTTTATCAAAACTTAAACAAGGTTGCATTTGCTGCTTACCTACCTTTATAAGCGGCAATCAATAAATTGTATGCAATATTAAAACAAGTCCAAGGCTTTGCACCTAATAGGTTTAGCGCATAGCTTTATATCGCGCTCTATGTTTCTCATACAGCTTACTTAATGTACTAGGTTTTAACTTTGCGCTAATAACCAATACATAGGCTTAATTAGTGCTAGACTTTAAACTTGTTTAAAACTTTAGTTTAATTAAACTTAGCGTTGTCGCATTTTTATGTTTACACTGCTTTTTGCACACAATAACAAAAACTTAATATATTATCCCAACCAACAAAAAATGGCAAAGGGTAGCAGGTTAAATATTACAAGCCCGGACCCTCTTTACTTTTTTTATAGTTATCTATGTACATATAAAGAATCCCTTAATATGGGCTGCAAACTTGCGGGGCTAAGTTGGAAAAAACCAGACTAGCGAGATACACTAGGTAGTGTAAAACCGACTTCCAATGCCGCAAAGGTTAAGTTAAACCCTTTACACATATAAATAGCCTAAAGACTTAACATAATATAACGTACTTTAAATCTCCTTTAATTTAGTTATTAACTTTGTTGTAAAAAGCAAAAAAGCTTTTAACTTAGTGTTAGGGAATACTGCAGGCAATGTGTTTAATAAAGGCAGCTAAAATTAATACTAAGTAGTTTTATACATGCGGGACTTATTCCCTTAAAGTTGCAATATTAATAGCCTTTTATTTGCTAATGACTAAACTTTTTTGCTAAAGCATGTTTGTGATACAGTGAAATTTTTCAAGCTAATAACTAATAACATTTGCAATTATTTTACCTTTTTAAGTGTGGCTAGGCATTTTTTAAAAGGGATAAAAAAAGCTAGGCTTAGCAAAGCGTGGTTGTGATACCGTTTATTTTTATTATGGCTAGCCTTCTCATTTACCTATGTGCTTATACATATAGTGTAGTTTTTCAAACAAAATAGCAAAGTTTTTATTGCTTGCTAATAGCTAGTACTATAGCCGCTAAGGCCGCTTAAATTCAAAGAAAAAAAGGAGGAAATTGGCCCTTTTTTAGCTTGTCTCGCTATAAACAAAATATTTTTACAAATTTTTAGCAGCTTGCTAAAAATCTTTATTAAATTAATTAATATTATCTGCATACCACTGCTTACTATTTTTATAGTTTTAAATAAAGTTTACTAGTGTTTAAACATATGTCTTTTAAATATTTGCAGTTTTTTAAAAACAAAACAAAATTAATAGCATATGGTTTTAATGTTTAAAAGCAAAATTTAAGGTTAACTCGATGCGCCTACTCGCAATGTTTTACTTAACCATTTTATAAAAAAGTGGAAACCAGGTTCCTATAGTTTAGTTAAACCAAATAAAACTACTTAATACAAAAACATAGTTAGCTGTTAAACAACATTTAAAACCATCCACTTTAAACCATTTTTTTAAAAATTAAGTTAAAAAACGGTTTAATACCAAAATAAGCAAACAAAAATTATGCCTTTAGCAACTTTCTCTAGGCAAACTCCTATGGCTTTTTTAGGCCCTATTAAAGTTGCCTTTTTAATTTCTTTTTGCAAATTCCTCTCGTAAATAAATATCCCATGGATGTATTTCCAACGTCCGTTAAAGCTGTGAACATTTATCCATTCCTAATTTTCCCTTAAAACAACAGCCCTAACAAAAGAAAAGGAGTTAATAAGGACTTTAGTTTTATCACAACGCGTAACCCAATGCCTACCAACGTTATAATAATAAAAGTTAAACATATTAAAATATCTTAACATAAGCAGGGTAACCGCTTTAACAGCAAAAAATGTGCACTTTTTTGTAAATAAAAACTATATTAAATACAAAAGATCCTTTGAAATGTTTTCCTTAGTAACAAAATTGTAATTAAAGTTTTTTAGTTGTGCTAAATTAGCAAAAATATCTGCATAGCTTATCTTTAAAAAGATAGCCACAGCTTTAATTATAATAAAAAATGTGTACGGCCTATTAGCAAAAACCTCCTGCCATACTTTTATAGCTGCGGCTTTAAAATTAAAAGCTTGCTACGCTATGCTAATAAAAAATCAAATAATGTAAATCAGCCGTTGTTAAAAAAAAGGTACACAAACAAAAAACAGCGGCATTAACAAAACAGGTATAACTTTATATATATTAAGCCTTTGCTTTAAAGTCTCGTTTTTCTTTTAATATATAGTATTTATAACGCTAAAAGCTAGGGATAATCCTTGTTTATAAAAGAAAGGGGGTTAAAGTTAAATCCTTTTGTCTAAGAGAACGCAATCCCTATGCTATGGCATTTTACTAAAATGTTTTGTTAAAGGGTAGGTGGGACGGTTTATTAAGCCAAATGTATTAATAGCATGCCGTTTGCTTTGGCCAAAAGGGTTGTTGTTAAAGCAACATGCAAAACAGGTGTAAACCTATTTAAAAACTAAAGAGAACATATTGCTGGGGCTTTAAAAAAGGCTGTTGCTTTTTACTATTTTTTCCTAGTATTAGTTCCGCAAGCTTTGCCACTTTACCAAAATCTAGCAAGTTATTTAATGTGCTACATAAAGCAAAGCTTGTGAAAGCCTATTTAGTCATTAGCATTGGATATTTTACGACCAATTATAGCGGATTGTGTTATATCGGCTGTTTAAATAACCGCTTGTGATATATGCACATAAATATAATAATGCGTTATAATAGTTAAATAAAATAAAATTGCTAAAGCAAGTTTAATTTGGTTTTAATGCCGCTTAGGCTTTTATTTTACGAAAAAGCTTACACCGATGCGTTGTTATTAGTTTATATGAATTTTTGCGTTGCTGCCGCTTTGTTGCTGCCTATTTTTTTATTTAAAAACTTAATAACTACGTTGTATCCGCACTTAACATTTCACTTTAGTTAAGTTAAGTCAAGATTAAAAAAGTTTAAAATTACAAAATGTTTACTTTAGCCGGGGATAACATTGATATTGCTTTTTGCGAAGCATAGTTGTATAGTAACGCTAGTAATTATGCTTTAATTTTTGCGATCTAACTAGCTTATTTAAAATAGGGCAGCGCTGGGGCTTATTAGGTGCGGTAGCTCCGCACGTTGCACAACAAGCTATAAAGCAAGCCAAACGCGTTAATGTAAACGCTTCACTTACAAAAAAAGCTAACACCGGCAACGGTTATAGTAATACTAATGGCTATTATAAGGGCAACACGGGTGTCAATGTTGGTTTCACATCAAGCAATTATTATAAAAATAATATAGGTTTTTAAAACGGTTTTATATGGCAAACCAGCACAAATAACAATTATAGCCATACTAATGGCTATTATAAAAGCAACATGGGCAACAATGGCTTGCTAGCCTTAGCAACTCTTAACTCGGGATATAGAGGCAACAAATATAACGCACCATCTGGGACCGGCTAAAGTGGCTCCAGTGCTTAAGGTACTGTGACTCATAAGAAACGCGGTCCCGTATAGGTTTTCAAATCCTCACTGCGGAATAAAGCAATGTGAACTTGCCTATGTTGCTAAAAAACATTTTTAAAAAAGCAAGAAGTTATAAAGCATTAATCTAAGCGCAATTATTATTAGGCTAACAAAGCAACAAGAAAAAACGTATAAGCGGCTAATTAATTATAAAAAAGTTGCGACCATTTGGTGGACATTTTAAAAAAAGAGTAAATGAACTTATTTGTTTTTTAAAGTCGATTATATGTTAAATAATCTGCAATTTATGTGTATATAAAAGAAAATAATAGTAAAGTTTTTTTTAATTTCCAGGATAAATGTTTTGCAGTTGTAAATGGTTTTCTATGCAAAATACTAGAGCAAATTTTTAATAAAGGAAGAATTTTTTATTATTGTTTTAAAAAACAAATAAAAATGTTAAGCATTGCTATTAATAAAACGAGTGTTTTTTTTTCATTTTATTTTTAGGTTTGTTTTAATAAAGGACTATAGTTAAATAAATACAAAGGGGTTAACAAAGATTGTAATGGCATTAGCGGCAATTAAAGCCTAAAAAAAGGTCTTAAAAACCTTGGATATATTAGGTAGCATTAAGCCTTACTAATAATAAAAAGCAGATCGTAAAAACATGAAATAAATACGATTAATAAGTAGTTATTTTTTAATTTGTTAATTTTTAATCTTTGATGCTAAAGCTAAATTTCCTTTAAAATATTGGCAGCAACGCTAAGGCTAACCCTTTTGCGTGGTGCTATCGGTTGTTAGTTTATTATAAGATTATTAAAACTAAAACGTGGTTTTACTAGCTTATAAACATTTTTTTATAGCTTCGGCAAAGCTTATATCCTTTGATTTTTCCCAAGCCTTATTAAACAGCTTATCGAGATTGTTATCTTTTGGGATTTTTTGCGATTTGTTTTGCTTGTTGGTATTAAAGCCTTAATAGTTATAAAGATAATTTTGGTCGAGCATTTATAATGTTGAAAGTTAAGTAATATTGTAAAATTAAGTGATATTGTTAGCAAATCTTTAAGCAGAAAAGTAAAAAAACAAATGACAAAAAAAAAATTTGAAAAGGAAAAAGCGAAAAAAAAAAAGACCATTAAGTATATGTACCAATGGCCACACCTACCCGGTGGGATAACATGCAAGCTTAGCCACCCTTGCTGCGCCCTTTAGCCGCATAGGTACTTTAGGTACAATGTACTTTTTCTACATATTTCACATACAAATCTAGCTTTTAATGCTAGCGCACTGCCAGCGGCTGCGCTGCAATTATATTGCAAATAACTATAAGTTTAGCCCTTTTATAAATTCTTTAACTTTCGGGGGCAAGCAGGGGTGTATACCGGTACTTTACGCTAACATTTACTTTAGTAGCAAAAGCACAAATACTAAAAATAGCGTAAGTGGCTTAAGGAGTCTTTGCTTAATTAAGTAAGGTTAAGGCCGACCTAGGCAGGCCAAACGTATCACTTTAAGCAATTACATCATACCTAAATAATCGCTTTATCCTTTTAAGCCCTAAAGCCGCACCAGTACATAAAAAATGGAAAACCGGATTAATGCATAGTTAAATATGCCAATTAAATTTTATCGATTTAACCAAAGCTATTTCCAATTGGCATATTTATTTATGCATATTAATCTAGTTTTCCATTTTTTATGTACTGGTGTTAACTTAACATGGGGCTTAAAGGGATAATATTGGTAAATTTACCCACCTTAGGGATTAAATAAATAACCTTTTCGGATTAAAGGGGTAGCCCGTGCCAACGCAGCAGGTAATTTCGCCGCTTTAACACTGGCCCTAAAATTAAAGGGAAAAAAATATTGTACACAGTTTGTATTAGTGGTGAAATAGCCTAGCCGTTTAGGTTGCCTTTTAAATATTATATATACCTTAAACCTTTTATAAAAGCAAATACAACTATAGCACCTCCCTACTGCCCCAACTGTTAGCGCTATAAGTATTTTCGTAAAAAAACGTGTAAGCGGCCCCTTAGCACGGGGCAAAAAATTAAACCACAACAGTCGCGTCTAAATCCAGTTAAAAAAGGTTAATTAACGCACGTGCTGTTATTATTGTTAAAATAGGCGTTTAAATCCCATAGCCAAAGGTTGCACCTAGTTATAACTACACTTAAGCAAGCACAAGTAATAGCGTTGCTAAAACCGTTGCTGCAGGCAATTAAAAGATAGTAAGCAGAAAACTAGCAACGTATACATAAAACATATTAATATTAGCTACTGCTATTTCGTACCTATCTGCAACAACAAAAAAAGCTTTGATTAAAAAGTTATTTATTGCTAAAGCAGGCTTAAATTTATTTATTAAGGCATTAAAAATTGCGACATTGCTTGCCCAGCTAATTAAAACAACCATAGCCCTGCTAAAAATAGTGCCAGGTTTATATTACCCTAAATTAAGGTCGGACCTTTAACATTAAATGCATAAAAAGTGCTAATTAGCCCGCTTTAACTATATACTAAGTATTAACAATAGCGATCGTTAGGTACTCTAAAGGCAGGTTAATACAAGGCTTTAGCACGGCTTTTTCAGTTTGTGCAAAAGTTATAGTTAGTACTAAATATACTAAAGCGCAATTTATATATAAACTGCTATTAAACATATATAAAAACTTATTGTAAAATAGTTATTGCTATTTATAATTCTTAACTATTTTTAAACCTTTAATTATAGCCTATATTATACAGCTAAAACCTAAAACACCTAAAACATTTAAAAAGTCCTTATATTTATATGCTGGTTTTTTTTACACATGCTATTAATACACTAATAATAATTTGCAACACAATAACAGTAAAAATGATTAACATTTTTGTTAATAGGCCAAAAGTAACTTTTATACTTTAAAAGGTATTTGTTTTTTAAAAAGTAGCTCCTGCATTTTATAAAAAAGCCGCTAAGCTTTGTAAAGTAGCTATGCTTTAAAAAGTAGCCCCTATGCTCTAAAAAGTAATTCCGGTACTTTGTGAAGTAGCTGTTAAGCTTTAAAAAGTAGCGTTTAAAATGCTTTTAGGTGTACCTGTATTAATATTGCTAAGTCCTATGCTAGGACTTGCCACGCCGCTTATAACAAGCTGTTTTAAGTAACAAAAGCCGGACATTATACCAAATCCAATTAATAAAAATAAAATAAATCCATATTTTATTAACATTATTATTAGCAATATATATTAGATTAAGTTTTAATATGTATTAGTTTTACCACTAGCCGCCGGCGTAAATGCAAACAAAAGCTTCCTTAAAGTTAAAGTTGTTAGGGTTGTTACTATAAACGATATAACTTTAGTAAATACTTTAAAAAAAGTTGTTATAGTAGTTAAAGTTGTTTGTATTTAAATAGTTTTAAAAATATAGCCAATAGTTTTATTTGCGGTTGCTTGCGCAAATTTTTCTAACAACCCGCTAAAAATAACAACGTTGTTGCAAGTGAGTAAATTAAAGCCAGCGCATTGCCTATAAATATATTAATATCAAATGATCGTATAAAAATGCAAGCCTACTAAACAACGCATTTAATGCCATTTAGCACCCCTAGTAAAATTATAAAACTAATCACTGCAAGACTATTATAGGATATGTTCTCGAAATAGTACGTGATTGGAAAAAACAAAAGATCAAAAAAATAAATGGTGGCTTAACACTGCTTTTCAAAATTGTTATCAACGCTATTAACTATTAGCCAATCACAGGTTAATATAAAAGTTATTAGTGACTGGTTTTTTATATAGCGGATATATTGCTAACGCCTGCGTTAAGTTAAAGGGGTGGGTTTAACACACATATTGCTAAGCAGTGTTAAGCCAGGACTGCTATAGCTAACAACGCAGCAAATAAAATAAAAATAAGCATTATAAATAAATTGGTTATATTAAGTATTAATGAAATAAATGTTACAAATATAACGGTAAACAAAAAAAAAAGGTTAGCCAAGAAGTTTATATGCTAGTTTTAATATAATAAGGTAAACCATTAAAAACAAAAAGCAAAAACGCAAAAATACTAACAACTAATATTATAGGATCTAAAAACCATATTCCATATATTAAATACTGTTTAATATAGCAGCTATAAAAACCTAAGCCGCTTTTTAACTTAGTAAGCTTGTTTTTAAATCAGCAAAGGTCTTTAGCCTAACACCTTGCCAACTTGCTACTAAGGAAGCCCCTCAACTAATTATATTTAAGATTATAGGAACCGTGAATGCCACTAGCAGCCTAAAAGCCGATAACTGGCAGAAATGGCTTAACAATTTCGACTAAGCTAGTTATTACAACAACCAAAAAGACTAAATTAGCGGTAGTGCTATAAACCCGCTTTAATATTATAAAGTTTATAAAAACCCGATTTTTAGTCCTATGCCCACAAATATAACTGGGCATTTGCCCTAAGCCTTTTAAAACAATAGCATAAATGCTTAAAGCCAAGAATTAAAAATATAAAAGCCGTACAAATAATAGCTTCTACGTTAAAACTAATTGTTTTATTAGCATATTACTTATCACAAAAAGCCGACTTAATAATATAAAGCGTGTTATTTTAAAAATTAACGCTGCTATAGCCTAAGTTAAAACTTTTATTTTTAAAGCAAATGCTACAACGGGGGATATTAAGGCTGGTTTATAAAAATTTTCTACTAATATTATTAAAATCCTAAGATTATATAGACTTTTTGCTTAAGCCCAACCGCAATCCAATAAAAAAATAAGCATAAAAAGTTAAAATTAAAGTTAGCAATGTTTGTAATTTGTTTTATGTCCGGTATATAGTTTTGCAGCTAGGATTTGCTAAATACCGTTTTCCGTTTTAACCTATTATTAAGCTATTTAAAATTTAATTATATAAAGTATTTATTGGCCTAGGAAAGCCAGCTGCAAATTAATAAAAATTTTATTATTGCGTTTTAATAACTTTTAACAATGCTTTAAAATAAGCCCTTGCCTCTGCTACCTTAGCGTAGTTTAAAGGTTTTAAGCAAAATTTGCTGTAATATAGCATTTACTACTTTTTCTATACTAAGACTTAGTTCGACTAGTTTAGAGTATAGCTTTTCGGCCAGCCTAAAACCCATACGAAAATCCAACAAAAGTTTGCAAATAAAATACTAGTTGCCAACTAAAAAAAGCAAAAAAAACGCAAAAAAAAATAAAAGCAACGCTAAGTCGAAGAAAGGCCAACTAACTACCCGGCTATCGCTTAAAAGTTTTACATTTTAAAAATCACCTTAAGAGATTTTGTTAAAGCGGCAACTTGCAAGCCTTAATCAAGAAAACACAAAACTGCAACGCTAATTAAAACTTGGAAAAATAAATAACAGTAAGGAAAAAAAAAAGTTAATTGCTTTGCTTTACAACTAAGTTTAACAACACTAGCGTTAAATTTAGCAGCAAAATACCGTTATAACACAAATTGCCAGCAAAATAAGCACTATATTTTAAAAGTATTAAAATATAGTAAGCCATGCAAACTTTTTAAAATCAAAAGCCATTAAATCAAACGCTAGTAAATTAAATGTTACTAAATCAAATGACAATAAGTCTTTTGTTGCTAGATTGGATTATATTCCTACGAAAATTAGCTATAAAATTTCTAACCTTTTTTATTACGATTTAAATTTGGATTATTTAGATTAATCCTTATATAACTAAAGTTATTACTGCATATTTTCTAAGGAAATTTATATAAATGTAAAGGATTAATTTATATCCACATTGGATATATTAAACAGTTTGCTGCCTTTCACACATATGCAGGTACCTTTGCACAAACTAGGTTGCTTTTCTTTATATTAAATACGGATTAAGTTATGCTTTGTTTTTAGTTGTTTTTTTTCATAGTATAAATAGCACATTTTTTATAGCAAAAGTTATATATTTAAATTTTCGAATTTTTATTATTGCTTTATAAGTTTACAGCCAATGCCTTTAAGGAGTAGCTAGTAAATAATGTCAAATTTTCGATGTAAAGATTAAAAGGTTCGGCTATATAAAACTTGGGTTGTTTAAAAGTAGCTAGGTGGAAAATTGAAAGAATACTGTGGCAATACCGCTCTTTTGTACTATGGGTGCCGAGGCGCTAGTAACCCAACAGTTTGGTTTAAGTTATATTGCGTTTTTTAAGCAAGCATACTAATACGAGGTTTTTAGCGCTAAATCCAGGGTTCCCGGACCTATATGCATACCTTAGGTACCTTGTAAAATAACTTAAATTATACTATAAACGGGTACAGGTTAGCCTACTGTACTCCACTAAACGGCCTGCCTCCAGGTGTTTATAAGTGGTGTTTATACAAACGTAGCCATATAGCGTTGCCCCTAGGACCTCTCCTTTTTACTATTTGTCCGCTTAACCGCGTACATTGCGCTTTACGCGCGCCTTTATTCCGGTTAATAGAAAATACGGTTATTTTTTACTTAGTTTACTACTTTTACCACGTTAATTAAGTACGTTTCCGCGTTATCTAACCTAGGTACTTATAAACTAGCTAAAAGGTACCGTACAAACTTAAATAAAAAGTGCTATTTCCTGTTTAATTAATATAATTGTTAACTATTTCTTTACTTGGCTTTTTTTCCTTTGTTAAAAATATACCAATTTAAAGCGTATTTATTTCAAGCATTTATTAATTGTTTACTTAAAAGTGCTATAAAAACTTACGATTAAAATTAAACATTATGTAAGGTTAAGGTATTACGGCCGCTAAGTGCAAAACATACATACTAAAAACGGTTTTATATTTTACATTCATAGTTTCAAAATTTGTTTCCTGTTTTCTAAGGGTATATATAAAGGTTATTACCACCTAGGTTATATAAATAATAAGTAAAACACCTAGGTCGTATTTATACTATATACACAATATTAGCTATTAGTTGTTATTTACTATTTAAAGTTTATGAATTTATAAATCATGTTAGAAAAAAAGCCAAACGTCGCGAAATTAAATCAAAAGTTTAAAACTTAAAGCTTTAAAAGCTAATTAACAAATACGGCAACAATATTATTGCAAAAGTTTAATTTAAAATGAATAAATAGCTTAAAAGTCATTTATTAATTTCCGATGCTAAAGAAAAAAAACCAAAAAAGGGGGCAGAAAAGGGTTCGCAAAGTAGGAGCCGCAATCCACGAAATCCCTTGCGGACAAGGCTAAAGCCACGCAAAAATAAGCCTCTTAGTTCACCAAGATCACCGTCTCTAAAACAAAACAATAACAAGCTTTTTAAAAAAACAAAATTAATAAACAACAAGCTTGGCAAATGGTAAAAAAAGGTCAAAGCTAACAAAACCCTACCGTTACCATTTAGTTATGCTAAGATTTTGCTATACATAACACAAATAAAAGAATATATAAAAGGAATGCCACCTAGCAAAGAAAAAAAGAAATGCAAAAAAGCGTTAGCAGCGCTTAAGCAATATATAAAATGGGTGTTGTTAAAAGAAAACTCTATTGTAGGTTTAAAAAACACAAAAAACAACAAGACTAAAAAGAACAGCAAAAGAAAAAATAAATATAACAACGTTATAAAATCATTTTATGTTTTTAAATTAAACCGCCTTAATTAAGTAATACAAAACTATAAAAAGCTTATATAGTTAGCATTAAATAACATAGTCCCGCCACCTTTACTAATCTTGTTTAAAAAGTTTAATATTATGCTTTTTAACACTAAAAAGCGGGCGCAAACTTTAGGGCAAGTTTATAGCAGGGAATTTTAAAAGTGGGAAAAAGCAAAAGAAAGCACTTTGTTAAACTTAAAAAAGTTTAAGGCATTAGGCTATTTTAACTTATATTTAGAATATATGTTTAAAATCAAGGAAAATCCTCAAACCCGGCTAGAATTTATTTTCGATAATAAAACCCGAGAAACCAAAAAAAACACAATTAAAAAAACTCGCGGGGTGAAAAAATGAAATACTAAAACAATAAAAACCTTTCTTCCTAAAAAAAAAACAATAAAACCAAAAGAAAGTGAAAAAGCAAAAAAGAAAAAAGCGGAAAAAAAAGAGGCGGAAAAAAAAGAGGCGGAGAAAAAGGAGGCGGAAAAGAAAAAGGCGAAAAAAAAAGAGGCCAAAAAAAAGGAGGCGGAAAAGAAAGAGGCGGAAAAAAAAGAGGCGGAGAAAAAAAAGGCGGAAAAAAAAAAAGCAAAAAAGAAAAAAGCGGAAAAAAAAAAGGCGGAAAAAAAAAAGGCGGAGAAAAAGGAGGCGGAGAAAAAGGAGGCCGAAAAAAAGAAGGCCGAAAAAAAGGAGGCCGAAAAAAAGAAGGAGGCCGAGGCCGAGGCCGAGAGAAAGGGAGAGGAAAAGGGAAAGGGAGAGGAAAAGAGAGAGAAAGAGGAAGAGGAAGAGAAAGAGGAAAAAAGAGAGAAAAAGGGAAAAGAAAAGGGAAAAAGAAAGAAAAAGAAAAAGAAAAAAGGAGAGGGAAAAAAAGGAAAAAAATTTAAAAGAACAACTAACACCGGTTTTAAACAGTTTAATACAGAAGCAATGCTGCAAAAATACCCTTTAAAAATAAAACAGCATTAAGTTACTACCGAAACACCGGATAAATTTTGTATTAAAGATCTTATGTTAAAAAAATATGTTTAAGCAACTATTTATTATATAATAAGCTGTTAACAGCTTTTTGTTAGCATGCCAAGCCGAAACAAACGTCACTTTAATGTTAAAGCTGCGGCTATTATCTTTACCACTAAGGCTAAACTAGCCAAAAAAAACTTTCTTGCTAGTAGTAGGCTTACTGGTATACCTTGCGATATTTCCAGCTTTAAAAATTTTAAATTAGAGGATTTCTCTCCTTTAATAGTTAGCAGCGCTATTAAAAGTAAACACTTTAAAAAATACCCAAAAACAGCAATCATAAGGAAATTTGCTTACAAATTAAACCACTTTATCTTTACAAAGTTAAGCTTAATTTATGTTTTCGGCATTAAAAAGATAGAAAAAATGTTGGCAAAGGTACGGGTCATAAATAAGACGCCTTATCCCCAAAAGGCGCTTAAAAAAAAGTGGCTAAATAACTTAAATCTGAAAAACTAATAACTGTGCTTTATACCGCATGCGTTGCAAAGTATAGCCGCTAGCAATAACAATACTATAGCTAAAATGTTTTAGCATTAAAAACTGTTTTGCTTTTATTTTTTTTTGTTAAAATAAATTAAGTTTATTTAATTAATATTTACAAATTGTTTATATTTAAATTTTTTTTTAACTTAATTAAAAAAACAAAATATAGCAATTTTTTAGCAATATCTATAGTAAAAAAAATCAATAAACTTAATTATAAAATTTAAGCAAACCTTTATTACCCCCTAGTTGTTTTTTGCTACTTGTTTAGGTATGTAGTAACAAACATACATGCAAACTTAAGCATAATAACGTTTAAGTTTGTTAACACTTTTATACCAATGCACGAGTTTACAAACAAACCTAACATTTTAATCGGAAATAATGCTTGATAAAACCCTCGTTTACTTTAACAGCTTTTTTATAAACGTGTGCTTTATGCCCGAGTAAAAGGAAACGGTTTTCGGCTGCATTTTTTTGTTTATAAGGTTGGGTGTTAGTAATAATAACAACGCTAACATTAAAACAAAAGTTTTCATTAATAGGCACAACGGTACACTTAACGTGTGCTACACCTTGCAAATGCAGGGCAACAGCCGCGTTAAGGCACTTACATTTAGCATGCAACAAAACAAGACGTAAAAGACAAAAGAAATAGCCGAAAAGATTGTTTTTGCTATATACAAGCGTAAAAAAGTGATTAAATACCGCAGTAGCAAACAGCGGATTTATATGCAAAATTATAACCGAGTGCGTGCATGCAATAGTGCAAAAATGGAAAAATATATGCAAGCTTAACATGTTAGTTTTATACGTATTCGAAAAGTCGAAAGTTGTTATACTATTAATAATAACTAAAATATTAATCAAACTTATAAAACATGTGTAGTAAAGGGCTATACGTTAACAATATAGCAATGTATTATAGCAACATAATAAAATTTGCGCGTTTAACCTTTTTTAAAAAAACGGAAAAGCTTAAGCAGTACAATTGCTTTTTGCTTTTAACCAAGCTGGTCTTTAAGTCGTTAACTAAACCTTAAAAAAAACCTTAAGATTTAAATAATAACGCAAAAATTAAGCTTTTACCTTGTTAAAGGCGATTTTACGATCGTATCTCTTAGCGAGACTAAGCCTTTAGTCATTACGTTATATATTAGCGCGTTGCTATCTGCGTTTATTAATAGCCAGGGAAAAATACCGTTATGGCCTTTATTAACAAAACGTGCAACACCAAAAACGCAGTTTTTATTATAAAGGAAAAGGTGACAAGTATTAACATTGCTGCTTTAAAACTATATAAAAGTAATTAAACAAAACATAAGCTTTAAAGGATTTACACCTTTACAACTAAATACAAGAGCTTATTATAGATATTATTTACAACAAGGAGTTTGCAAGGCCAAACATAATTACTAAGGTTGTTAAGCCCGCGTTTAAACCGAGGTTACAACTGAAAACTTAAACAAGTACGCTTATAACTCCTGTAGTAAAAGCAAAGTAGTATTATAAAAACTAGTTATAAAGCTACTACTACTATAAAGGGTATTTTTATGGCATTATCCTTTGTACTTTTAATAGCTCCTAAGTATACTAATAGCGTTTGTCCGCTAGCAGCTATAAAATATAAGGCATAAATAGTAAGCCTAGCTATTAAACCGCAATGCATTTACAATACTTTTTAATACTTTAAATAAGTTTTGGTAAAGCATGGATTAGCAAAAAAAAAGTTTATACTTATTTATTTTGCTACTTAATTACTTTTTTAATATAAAAACCATAAAATAACTAAAAACTAATTGCAATTTTTTAAAAGTAATCCAAGCTAAGTAAATGTTTTACTGCTTTTTTATGTTAATTACCAAGCGGCTTTTTGTGCTGTTTTTTTGCCGATTTTGTAAGCTATTTATTAATATTATCGGTATAACGCTTTATTAATTTATTAGTTTCTTCTAAAGTTCTTAAGCTAAAAAGTATTTGTTAATATATCGATATAAAAAAGTCTGCGAAGTTTTTAAACTTTGGCATGTTAAGCTAATTATTACTATAAATACTGCGATCTTAAGGCGGCTTTTAGGATAACTTTTTGCTAAAAAAAGCGCAACAAACAAAAGTTAATAAAGATAATAATAAACTTGGTTCCCGCTAATGTATAGGTGTATAAAGTAGGCTTTTAAAACAAAGAGATTATGTTGTAAAAGATTTATTAAAAGCTAATAATAAAGCAAGTAAAAAACTTTTATTTTTTAAGTCCTGTATAGTATTAAAGGTATTTAAATTAAAAATATTTTCAGTTGGAATATTTAAAAATTTAACCAGTTTAAGTAAAAATTTAAAAAAAAAGGTGTAAAAATAAAATTGCCTTTTGTTTTTAACAATAATAGCAGTATTTGCAAAAAACTTTCTGCTATATTAATAAGCCTTTTTAGCCAGAATACATTAGCGGTTTTTCAAGTCTTGGGCGTATATTATAATTAAGTAAAAGTTAACTGTTGCTTTTTATCTGTTAAAATATTAAAAAGTGCTCCTATATAGCTCACTATAGGTTTTTTAACATAAATGGGTTTTTAGTAGGTGGTATATATGCCTAGTATAGCTGCTAAGGTAGGCCATGCAGCTTTATTAGGCGCTAGTGTGCTTTATATTTAGTCACTTATTGCTGCCTGTCTTGTTGCACTTAAGCGCTGTTAAAAGCTGCTTTTTTAGTAACGGTAAATTATATAACTAGGATTTAAAATCAAAAAACAGATTTTAGTACTGCCTAAATGCAAAAAACGTATACAACTATAAATTTAAATATTATATCTAAGCTTTGTATGTGCTTTGAAATTGCCTTTTATTGCTTTAATGCGCATTTATCATGGGTTTTATACTTTTTTATGGTGCAGTTTTTGCAATTGTCATTGTGTTGGCTATTTGTTGTCGTGTTGCAGTAGTTTTTACAGAAAGATTTTAAGTTTGGTTTAAAAAACATATATTATATTTTTTGGTCTTTTTTTAAAGAGTGTATTTCGGCAGTGTCACACGCCTCGACGTCATTTTCCTTGTTTTTTTTCTAAGTATAAATAGCCTAGTTGTAAAATAAAAACTTAACCAACAAAAAGCCATATCGCGCAAAGCTTTATAAATAGCTTTATTAAACATAGTTCCTTTGTTTTTTAATAGAAAAACAAATCCCTTGCTAAGTTTTGTTAGTATTCCTTTTTTAAAATACTACTTTGCTTATTATTAGTTTGAAAAAATGGCCACAATAGAGGCATTTATCCATGTTAAGTTATCTTTTAAAGCAGGTAGCATTGCTGGAAATAATATTTTGCTTTCCGGGTATTTTGTAAGTTTTAATCCAGTATAAACAATTAAAGCTAACTAGTAATAAATTGCTATTACACTTGTTAGTATTGCTGTACTGTTTTTCTGGTTTATTAAAAAGTTAAGTTATGCAATATTTACAAAAGTTTATACGGTTTTGTTTATAGTAGTCTTAGGTGCACTTTTGTTGCACGCTTTACTCTTAAATGACTTGTTTGCAAAAATGCTCATTTTAATAGCTGCTAGCTTTTGGTTAACTACTACTACATTTTAGGTTATGCAAGCTTTATATTACGGTACAGCAACCGTAAAAGTTTGAGCAAACGAGCAGGCAATTTATTCCTTGGTTTGCCTTCGGCGGCCCTTGAGAGTATATCCCAAATGCTACTACTATTTATATTTTCTTGCTGCACTTTTCCGCCTTAAAATTAAAGGTTACTTAATGAATATAACATGGTGGAATATTGGTAACAGCCTAGGTTTCAGCTATTCCTTAGAGTTTGTTTTTTTTTTTTTTTAACGAGGAACATTGTTTTACTTAGCAAAAACTGGTGAGGGTTTTTGAAAAGTCTTGTTAAACGGCTTATATGAAAAAGATTTACGACTTTATGAATATAAAAATGTTATGTTAGCAGCTAAAGGCCAAGGTATTACTAGTATATTTTCGCATGCTTTATATTTAGCAAAAAAGCAATTATATAACAAAAAAACCTTAAAGGAAAACCCTTTTAATTAGCCTTTATATTTAAACAAAACTAGGAAAATTAACTTATTTTAGGTTTTTAAAAATAACTTTTAACAAAAATAGCTATGCAATAAATTACAATCTTTTTAAAAGCTTAACCTTAATAATATAAGTTTTGCTTTTTTTTTTTTTTTTTTTTTTTTTTCTTTTTGCTTACTAGCCAATTATATATAAAAACTTTTATATGTTTAATATATTTATCCCTCCTTTAAGAAACGTGCACCGTTATTTTAGCCTAACAAATATTGGCGCTGCTTTTACCCCGGTTAAAATCCTGGATTTCATTAAGACAATATAGCTAAAAAAATAGGGCTAGGATTTGCTTTTCCTAGCAAAAGCATTGTTATTAATATGTTGCATAACTTGCCATTTTACGCTTGATGCTAACATAGGTATAGCATGTGAGAAGCCTGTGTTTATGAGATATATCTGCAACGTTATAATTTAAAATCCTTTTATAAAGTATGTTAAGGCAAAATATCGCCCGACATATCCGTCGCAAAGTCTTAAGCAAACAAGCTTTATTAAACCTGCGAAAAAACGCAGAAAAAAAAAAAAAAATCTAAAAAGTTTAAATGCTAACTGTTAAAAAAATAAAACTTTGCAACTTAATCAAAAGTGTTTTATATTTTTAAAATATATTTTTATTAATTTTGTTAATTATTGCTTAGCTGCTTAAAAATGTAAAAGATTAATGTAAAAACCCGTAAATTTTAAGTTTAAAAATGCTAAGTTTTATAAATAATTTATACAACCGTATACAACTAAAAGCGGATGTTTTTTTAACATAATGCCTTTATATAGCTTTATAGCATGCTAAAAAGCTAAAAAAAGCAATTTAAAAAAAACTTAAACTAAGTTGTTTATATTATTTTTTGCTAATAATAGGTTGGTATTATAAGTTTTAGCTTAATTTTTTAATGTTTAAGCGCTTTGTGGTTATGTAGTGCACAACAACTTGCAGCGCAAATTGCTGCTAACTCACACATAGCTCTCAGACCGCCTCTTTAACCAATTTAGGTTAAATATTTAGCTAAATGAATATAGTACTAGGCTTAGAAATATGTATTAGGCAGATTGTCTGTGGTGATTTTAAAGAACGGTCGACTTATAGCTTTTACAAGCGCAGGGGTAGCATTTTTATCATTTATTGCGTTTGCTAAACCAGGTTTATCGTTAAGTATTTTTTCGCTATTAACTAGGTATTTTTTGTTTTTAAAATCGTAAATAAATAAAAGGGTTAAATAAATAATAAAAATAATTTTAACTTTAACATTAGTTTTTATTTTAAAATAAAATTATTAATTGTAAAATAGCTTGTTATTATAAGCTAAAGCTTAGTGTTTTTAAACAATATTTAAAAAGTGCTAGCTTATACTTATAGTAGGTATTATGTCCGACAGCTTTTCCAACTAAGTACACTAGTGACTTGGCCTAAGTTTAAAGTAGTTTTTTAGCGCGCACTACCGCTGTTTAAAACCTAGCACAAATGTTAAATATGTATAAAGGGGTTGTTTTAATCCCCACTTGGTATGTTACATAAATGTAGTATAGCGTTTACAGTACGCACCTTTATATAAGATTAACAGCAATTCTTAAGTTTTTTAAACAATGAGTATACATCCCGACACACCTAGTATCCTTGGAAAGTCGTTTGGCTTTTGCGCCAAGCCTCTGCAGGTCTTCTAAATGGGGCAGGCGCTAACGTGGCGTGCATAACATATTTAGGAGCTGAAAAAAAAAAACAAGGATTTGTTTATACTTATAAAGCAAATCGGTACTCACAACGTAATACAGTAAATTAAAACAAGTTGGCCGGTTGTAAATAATATGCAAATTATAAAGCCGTTAAGCAGATTACCGTTTTTTGCATCGATTTACCAAATACTTAAGTATTTTTTAAACATGTACAAATAACCGTTTCTTACATCTATTAATCTATTAAAGTCTAGGTATTTTTTATGTTATATAAAACAGTTTTTGCTTTAAACAGCATTTTATATTTCGTATATAAACTATATTATAATCATCTCAATGTGATTAAGCTTTATATCCAGTTATACTTTAGAAACACCAACTTTTAACTTTGATTGCACCGCTTTTCAACAATCATGCCTTTAGCATCTAACTTTAAATACCGCTAAATTAGTAGTTGGGTCGGTGACAACCAGCGAATCCCTGGTGTTATATGTTTTATTTGTTTTTTTAGCCAAATTGTTTTCTTTTTTCAAGCAAATGCTTTTATACCAAGTGGTATTATTTAATATTGCTAATAAAACTTATAATGGGTTAAAAAAACTCTTGTTTATTTTTTATGCAATTGCGTTTTTTATAATTAATTTTTAATTATTTAAAAACTTTAAAAATAAATTTTTTAATGTTAATTTATTTAAAAATTAAATAAAAAAACATTTGCTTTATAAAAAAATATAAATAATAATTAATATATTTTTTATTTAATTTAAACATTTAATTAAACTGGTTATTTTTTAATTATATTTAAAAGTTTATATAAAAATAATAATAATTTAACAAAAAATAAGTTTATAAATTAATAATTAATAATTATATTTAAAATTTTTATTTAAAAAACATTTAATAATATTTTTTATAAATTTATTAATATATTTTTTATTTAAGCTAAATATTTAATTAAGTTAGCTATTTATATAATATATTAATAAATATGCGTAAAAGTTAAAATAAAATAATAAAAATGTAAAATTAATGAAAAAAAGTAAGCCATAAGCCATTTTTAAAAATACCTAAATATTTAATTATAGGGGACCTATAACGCTATGGCTAAGTGCCGCTAGGTGCTATAAGCACTAGGGCAACTAGGCTGCGGCTAAATTGCAAACGCTATAGCCACGCCAGCAATACTACCTTTATAAGGTCGTATTAAATACTGCCGGCATAAAAAAGCCCTGCTGCTTTTAGCAACAATAATTATTATATATATAAAGTAGTTATATTTTCTTTTTAATTATTTACAACTTTTTTTAAGCTTTTTAGTTTTATTTTTGCTTTTTTTTTTTTTTTTTTTTTTTTTAAAATTACCTTTAATTAAAGCTTATGTTTTTTTTAATATTTTATTATTAATTTCTTGCTATAACATAGCTTTTATTTTAACTTTTATTTATTATATTAATGTTTTTATTTTTTTATTTAATTAAATAGTTAAATTTATTAACGTGGTTTATAAGCAAGCGACGTATTTAAGCAAGCAACGCACTTTTTTTATACTATTAGGTTTAATTATTAATAACTTTACAACTAAAGTAATTATAATTAAAAATTAATCAGATTTTAATTTATTATTTGTTTTTATTTCTTTATTATAAGTTTTAGCATTGTGGCCGGTTTTGCCGCACCGTTTATATCGTCGCTGGCGCAGCAAACTCAACTTACCACTATTACAATTTTTCAACGTTTGCAACCATACCAAGTCTTGCGCATCCCTTTGGGCAATTAAATTAATTGCATTTTTTATAGTAAAACTATATCCATTTTATAGGCGCCTTTTTTTGCCCCTTCAGCGCTTGCTTAATGCCTTATTTGCTTTGCAAAGCCTCCGGTTTTTATTGCTTATAAGGGTTAGTTAATGCGCTAACATTTAATTTAATTTTGCAAGCTGGTTAACAGTGTTTAGAATTAGCCTTAGGAAGCTTTCTTAGTGACTAGAGATTTGACTTTTAATAAAAGTTAACTGCGCGGTTGCTTCTCTGGCAGTTTTCAGCGTTTGGGAAACCCAAGGGTTGGGTAGCTCAACAGTGTTGTAAATTAGCGTTAGTGACCATAATTGCACATCTAGCTTTAAAATTACAGCCTGCAGATCGTAGGGCATTAATCCTAACCTTTGAAAACCTTTTAAAATATTTGATTTTATAAAAATAGCAAAGTAGGCTTTTTTAAACGCAATAAAAAACTTGGGCTTAATAATATAGTTAACATATAACTTAACAAATTTGTTAATTTGGCAACCGTACGCCCGCTTTAAAATATTATAAAGCTTAATATTAAATAGTTAAGTTAAATGCAACAAATAAAAAGGCAAAAAAATAGTTATAATGTTTTATTTTTTGCAATACTTTTTAAACTTAGCTAATATATAATTTTTATGCTAATTTAGCACTAATAATTAATATATGCTTTTTTATAATAATTAAATATGTTTATTAAAATATTTTATTTATTTTAATTTTATATTATTATTTGTTTATTTATTAAAACTAGTATTAAATACCTAATTAGTTAAAAGGTTGGTGTTTTTGTACTAATGCTAAAGATAAAAAACGCTTTAGAGGATAAAGTACGGCGGGATGAATAAACCACGCAAATTAATAGCACAAATTGCTGTTAACCATTTTTTATTACCAGGCTGCACTGCTTTACGCTTTTTATGTTGATCAGCGCGTATAATAACCATATGTGCGCAAATTTAGCTTATTATAAACCTAATCTCGTTAAAGTTTCAAACATCGTTATTATAAATGCTGTATTGCGTTTTTACGCGCATATAACGCTTAAACTACGTGCTAATAATCTTTGGATCTTCGCACAATGCCCTTTAATAATTGTAAAAACGCATAAACCGCGTTTAAAGCTCTTTATGGCAATTAACAAAGTTGTAAGCCCAATGCTTGCCAACTAAGGGTGCGCTACGCAAATCGCAGAGAAAATCGGCCATATCTTTTATAGTAGCATAGGCAGAGGAATATCCTCGCTCATCTAGATCAAGTATATACTTAAAAAGAACATCCTCTTTAATTAGATCGAGTTTATGCATATTGGCGCGGGTTTTGTCTTGTGCAGTGCAACCGTTCATTTTATAACGTACAGTGCTCTCAAAAAATTAATAAATTTTATAAGCGCGTCAAATGCTAATTTTTTAACGGAAATTAATAGCTTGAATAGCAAGAAATATTCTAGCTTTTTTAGTTTTATTTGACATTATATTGTTAAGGAATTATTACGCAACAAAGTTGAACCGACGCGTTTATGGGAAAAGTGCGTCGCTCGCTTAAATGCGTCGCTCGCTTATAAACCACGTTATAATAATAATTAAATTAATGTTTAAAAATAATTTTAATTTTATATAGTTTTTTATTTTTTATGTTGAAATTATTTTGTTTAGCTTTAATAAGTTTTAAAAATAAAATAAAACGTTTAAAAAAATTATTATTTTTAAAGGTTAATTGCAAATGTTTAATAAAAATAATAAAATAAATATTATAATTATTAAGAAAATTTAGCTTATATGCTAAATTATTAATTTTTTATAATTTTAATTATTATTGGAAATATTTGCGTAAAAAGCGTTTAAAAAAATAGTAATTTTTGTAAAGTTAAATGTATATTTTATTATTGTTAGCAAATTTAACAAACTAATATTTATTGTTATATTTTTGCTTTATAGCGGCATAATTAAAGTTTATAATTAAATATATGGTTTAATAAAAGTATTTATATAAAAATTTAATATTTTTAAACTTTTTAAGTTTAGCGTTAATAAGTGTTTTTATTGCGCTAAATAAGCAAAATTTAAACAATTATTTATATAATATAAATTATATGCTTTCGGTATATATTATGTTTAAGTTTTATTATAAAAATAGTATAATATTAACTTATATAGCTTTTAGTTTAATAAAGTAATAATATTTTAATGCTATTTTTATTGTTTAGGTTTTATATTTAAAGCAATTGTTAGCTTAAAAATAATAAGCTATTATTATTATTAACTTTATTTTAAGTGTTTTTTATATACTTTTTTAAATTTTTAATATAAATTTATAGTTATAATTAAAAATAATACCTTTAAAAATATTTTAATCATTTATTAATAATTGTTTTGCTAATGTTATTTTTTATTTTTTAGCGGTATAATAATTTTTATTAAAAATAAATAAAGTGCGTTTAATAGTGTAATATAACATTATTATTATATAATTATAGTGGTTTATATAGAGTTTTTTATTTAATTGCCAAGGTGTTTTTTTTTAATTTAACTAGTAATAAAACTATAATAAAATCAATTGCTATAATTTATATTAATAAATGGGTTTTAAGTTATATTAATTGCATATTATTAATTAAAGGTTGTTTATTTGTTTAGTTTAGGTTATAAGCAAAATAATATTTAATATATTTTTTAATTATTTATGTTTTATTAGCTATTGCATAAGGTTTTAATACTTAAAGCATTTTTTATTATTTTAAAGTAATATTTTTTATTATAAATTTACTTAAAAACTTTTTTATATATATTATATATTAATTTATTAATGGTAAAATTAAACAAATTGCTAGCTTTAAAAAAAACTTTAAGGTTTTTATTGTTAAACTTGCAGGCATTTTTTAATTTATTAAAAATTTTAATATATTTATTGTTTAATTTATATGTTTGCTTAAAGTTTTTAAGCATTGTTTTTTTTATTATTACTTTAAATATTATAACGTGTAATATTATATTTGCTTTATTTTAAATTGTGTTTAATATGGCTTTTTTGCTAGATTTTTTTAATTTATTATTATTATTTATAACGTTAATTATAATTTAAAAGGAATTTAAAGCATTTAATATATAATTAAGCTTATTTAATAAATAATATATTTATAATTTATATTGTAATAAATAAATAAAAAAATTAATTAAATGTTTATTTGCTTTATTAATGTTTATAGTTTTTAGCGTAGTTTAATTAACAATGTTTTTTATTGTTAAATAAATAATTAATACTATTACTAATTGCTTATTAAAGTGTATTATTGTGTGCAATTTCTTAGTGCACTATATTAAACAAGCTATTTTTAATTTAAACAGGGTTGTGATTTAATAAGTAACTCACTTTACTTAGTAAGGTGAGTAACTTAATAAATAAAGTAAATTACTCACTTAAGCCTAATTAAATAACTTTAGTCACTTATTTTACTTAGTTAAATATAGTGAGTTATTTATTTTTTATTATTAAGTAACTTAAAGTAAAGTTAGTGACTAACTTTAGTCATTAAAATAAGTAAAAATTTAAAAAAAAATTTAAATTTAAATATATTATTTTAAAATATTTATATAAATATTAAATTTATAATTATTTATAAAATAA